>JAJONS010013869.1:0-20878 GCA_029582315.1 Solanum tarnii x Solanum tuberosum | reverse complement strand
GGCTGGTTTGAGGGTAGGGACAAAATAAATTAATTTTTTCAACCAAATTTTTTTTTTTAATTTGAAGTTGGAAGAGAGTTTTGGAATATGTTTTCCTTAAGTTTTGAAGGGAAATCATTTTCCTTAAATTTGAGGAAAATGAGTTGATTTAAAAAACATTTAACTCAACCAAACATGAGAAAATTGGAAAACATTTTTCGGAAAATGTTTTCCTTCATACCAAACACAGCCATAATGTAAAATGATGATGATGATGATGATAATAATAATAATAATAATAATGGAAAAGGGCATAAAATAGCTCTCAATTATGCGAATTGGTACAAATTACTCTTTATCTACCTACTCAGGCATAAAATGTCCCTGACGTCAATCTTTTGGTTTTTTTTCTTGCCCTTATCTTTAACGGTCTAATTAAATGATAACCTCAATTAACAAATTCATGACCATCCTGTTGATTACCCTAACAATTAATTGAGTTAATTAAAAATGGATAATGCTAAGATAGTTGAGAATTGGGTGTATGCATAGATGTTACATCATCATCATTATTATTATCATCATTATTATCATCATCATCATCATGTTGTTAATAATAATTAATTGAGTTGATAATAATGGGCTAAGTTTGAAACTTATTTAAGACCCTATGCCACTTGGCCCATATGTTGAGTTGAGATAAGTTAGAAGAGTTTAACGGTTTTTAAATTATAAGTCAGGAGAAAAAAAAAATCACACCGCTTAACAAAAAGGGGCAATTGAGAGCTGAACGAAACTCATCACTTGTCGAAGCTTTCAGATAATTTGTCATATTGGACAGCAACAAAATACGCCAGCTATTGACAGTAATGGTATTGAAACAGTGGTTTAATTATCATGTCAAGAGTATTGGCCTAAGGTAGTTGAGAATTGGGTGTATGCATTGATGTTACATTATTATTATTATTATTACTATTTTTTTAGTGGTAATAAATTAGTTTTTAAATTGTTTGAGATCAATTTTTCCCAATGGTGGGTATGTACTGTTGGTGAGTTTCTGTGAAACAAAATTGTCAGCAAAACTTTTAAAATATTGATTAAAGGCTACGCTATAGCTAATAACAAATACTCTTCCATTCCATATTAAGTTAATTTTTAAGGTGTGTCACACCCTTTAACAAAAGTAGATTAAGACATAAATAGAACTTAGTTTTCCAATTTTACCTTTATTAATTATTGTCAAATTTATGATTAAAATAACTAAATATTAATTAATCACTAATTCCAAGACTAACTAATGAAGGGTAAAATTGAAAGAACACTCTAAAAGTAGTTTTGAAAACTAAACAATTAAGTTAATTTGAAAAATGAAATATGCCTCAAAAATTAACTTAATATGGAATGGAGGGAGTATTAATTAGGAATTAAAGCTCCTAATAAATAGGGCCAATGATTGGCGTACTGAAATCTAGGGTGCGTGGAATCTGGGTATTGTTAATTATAGTAAGTTGACATGTTAATTGGCTCAAGATTAGGAACTTGATTATAGAGTTGAGTGAGTTTTTGAGTCAAGGGTAAAACTATAGTAATATGAGTGTTGTTAGTGTTGAAATCTTATTGTGGTTATTTATTTGATTAGATTGCATTGATTTGGAAGCTCAATAAAAGGGGAAACTCAAGATCCGGAATAATTTGTTCAATTAATTAAGGCAAGTGGATTTCTAAACCCTTGTTAAGTGTATGAAATTCATGTATTTTCTTGTAATATGTGTTTGAGGGTAATAAGACTTGGTGATCGATTGACTTGTCCATATTGATTAATTCTAATGATGAAAAATGGGTGATAAAAGGGAATGTGATTAATTGTTGATGTGTGATGTGCTGAGAATGGTTTGAAAGGCTTATTGACTCATTGTTGATGTTGTATCACGATTGTGTTGTTGTGAATTGTGCATTATTATGAAAATGATCATCTCCTCATTATTTATGTGAACATGTCATTTGCATTGTTCTGAGACATGGTTGTGACTAGTGTTATGTGAATTGATAAAGAATAAGAAATTAAAGAGGATGTATCATTTCGAGGGACATATCGCGCGTTGCGACAGATACTATATATCGAGAGACGTATCCCGCGCCGCGATGGATACTATTATCAAGGGACATGTTGCGCGCTGCGACAGATACTATATATCGAGGGATGTATCCTGCGCCGCGATAGATACTATTATTGAGGGACATGCCGCACGCCGCAACGGATGCATGGATAGATATGTCCCCCATAGGTCCCAGACTAAGAGACAGCGGGTGTTTATCACTAGGTCAAACATGCATCACTATACTTGACATTGCATTGCACATCTTTATTATTGGTGAACTTGATCTTGTATGTTGTTGATCTATTGAATGCCTTTCTGTGGAACTTGTTATTGATGAATATTGAGTTTGTTGTTGAGGATATGTAATTGTTAAAGTGTTATTATTGAGATGTGAGCTATGTTAATTGTGAACTGGTAGGCTGGACTAGTTTTATGCAGGTTGTAGTTGTGGAGGTTCGGTTGGGGTGGTAAGGAGTACCCGTATTCTATTCCCTTAGCTTGTGTTTAGAAGTTTACTTGTTGAGTACCATGTAGTTTGGTATCACCCCTTGCTTCTACATTTTTTGTAGGTTACTAGCCTGGACCTTCGTGATACTCTCTCTTCTTTTCTTGTCCGAGGCTTCTTGTGGAAGTTTGTGAGGAAGTTGCTTGTCATTTGAGCGGACCTTCTTACTTCTATTTATGATCTTGTTCTATTCTAGAAGTAATGTCATTTGAGACTTGTGTTTTTCTTTTGAATCAATTGTAATACTTTAGAGGCTTGTACACGTGACAACCAGATTTTGGGATATTTTTGAGTTGATTATAAAATTTACGCGGGACTTCCCGGCGCGAATTCGGATTTAGTCGGGCTCCAATGTGGGTACCGGACACCGGATGAAAAACAAAAAATAAAAAACCTCTGTCACACCCTTGGTCCTTCAGATAGTCAATATGTGGTAACAACCTACAAACCACATAAGGGATGTAAACCACACTAGGCAAGTTCTATGTGACTAACTCGATTCATAAGACATTGAAAGAAGATCGATCCCGAATCATCCGTATAAATGACAACCATCCAAACCAACTGAGTCATCACAAATAACAATATAACAAATCAAATTAAGCTTAATTTTACCCGAGAGTATGACATACTCTAGTGAAATAGACAAGACTTGTGATTTTTTCTTTTTCTTGTTGTAATTATTAAAACAAGAAATGACATGTGAAAAATACTGGAATTCCCAACTATTGGACCACCTTGGAAAAAATCGTGATTTGTACAGACATAATCCCGTTCACATATTTAATGCCCCGTGACAAAAATAGATTATATACAAATTTTCACTTTTTTAGTTAGTCAGTGATTGATACTCCCACCTTATAGTACGATTTACCATTTCCCTTTTTTCTTCACCTACCCTAATTTATTTGTCAAATTTGAATCTGATACACTCAATAGAAAACAATAATTGACATGATCATTATTTTAACATGTTACCTCTATTAATTGATATTTAGTACAAGTCTCAAAAATACCTTAAATATATAATATAATTTTTTGCTAAGGGGGTTCGGGTGAACCCCTCGGCAACCTCTAGGTCTGAGCCTGGATACAATCTATCCAAACATTGTATTCATTAAAATAATATAATACGATACAATATAACACAATACAATACAATATAATACATTATGAAACAATACGTAACAACCATCCAAACAAAGTGTCGGTAGGTTGAGTAGTCCTAATAAATGAATTGAAGTAAGAAATGCATCTTTTTTTCTTTGAGTTAATGTTTCGATACATGCATGTCCTTACGTGTGGCCCATTGAGGTCCCAATTTGATTCTTGTATCTTAATGTAATCAAGTTTTTTCTAAAATAAAGGGTTAGTTGAGTTGTATTATTGTATGTACTAACACCTTTACAATGTCTACCCAAATAAAGTGTTTAATACTTTCTCCGTCCTTTTTAATATGTCACATTTTTACTTTGCATTTGCATTCAAGGGCGGATCTATGGGTACCGGTGGGGCTGTACCCATAGAACTAGGAAGTTTATAATTTGAAACAAGAGCCTGATGTTGGATCAAGACAGATCTATTCCAGTTGATGATGAAGTGTTAGCAGAAACATAATAATTGGCCCATACTGCAGATGCTCGTGGTCCCGAAAGATGCCACAATTTATCTAGTGTAAATATTTGTTGATCAATTTTATTGTTTTTACATTGTTGAATGCATTCTTTTATTTTTTATAATTCATTTTTTTTACCATGGGAAGACAGAATTGGATGTGTTGAGTTTGAATATTGTTAAGTGAATGACATTGTTTGAGTTTGGTAAGTTTGTTTATTATTATCTTTGAACTTATTTAAAAGTGTTTGAATAATGGTTGGAAATTTTAAAGCAACATTTGCAAAGTTTTAAAAAAATGTCATTAATTTTACACGAAGAAAACATTTTACAAATGTCGTAAAAAAGTTATTTTGATATTGGCAAAAATTTAATTTTAATGTGACAATTTATAAAGGTCACAAATAAATGAAGTAAATCGTTTTTTGAAAATAATTTAAATATAAAAAAATAAGTGACATTTTATATATGTCGTGAATAAAGGTCGCTTATTAATTATCGACATTTCTTTAAATGTCAGAAAATTCTCGACAATCAAATGTCGGTAAGTAGTTTTGCGATATTTAAACTGCCTAATACGACATTTACATAATGTCATTGTATCTCCACTTTCTTTGTAGTGAATAATACATCTCAATTGACCCTTTATTTAAAAGAAAACTAGAAAACCTCAAATAACATGTGCATCAACAAAAGTTCGATGGAGTGATAAGTATTTTTTTTATTTTTAATCAAAGGTCATGAATTTAAGCTTTATCTTCTAATATGAAACTTCTTAACGTGAATCTGAACTCAATCACCATTCAATGTGATACCAAACACTGATGAAAAAAAAACCATTTTACATGTGCATTGAGGTCTCAAGAAAAACAAGTGTGGTGTCAATTGAGGACTTTGGTAAACAAAATTGTGGTGTGTATTGCTTAAAACAACTACTTTGATAAACAAAAAAAATCATCATATATCATAGGATACTTCTAAAAAATTCACTTTGTTATACTTTTAAGTCTTTTTCTCGGTCTATATATCAAATATCTATTTTTAAAAGTAACGCGAGTATGAAGAGAATAGAATATACATATTCTTATTTTATTTTATACTATAAAATCATTTTGAAAATTAACACGAGTTTGAAGAGAATAGAATGTATATAAATATTATTTTATCTTGTAATATAGAAATAAAGTTTTTTTATTTTATTTTATAGATCCTCAATCAAACAAATTAAATAAATCTGGATATTAAAACGGAAAATAAAAATATTAATCAGCTGATAATATGACTTCTCATTCCCACATGGCATACCAATACTAATTACTTTTTTTCCCACTGCCACATAGACTAAATCCCAAAATTTTTAGTACTCTTTTTTCCCCCTCATTTCATTAATTTCCATAAACGATTTCACCTCTTCTCCCTCATTTCGTAGCTAGGTTTCACAACTTCTCCCTCGTTTCGCGGCTAGGTTTATTAGGGAGAAGCTGTGAAACCTAGCCACGAAACGAGGGAGAAGGGGTGAAATCGTTTCTAGAAAATAATGAAATGAGGGGGGAAAAAGAGTAATTAAGATTAGGGATTTAGTCTATGTGGCAGTGGAAAAAAAAGAGTAATTAGTTTTGGCATGACATGTGGCATCCACATGGCATTTAACAACTTCCGTTAATAAGAATGGTACTTTTGACCCAATAGTTTGACGGAAAGGGTAGTTTTGAGCCGAAATATAGTTTAAGGGTATATATGAGCTATTTCAAATAGTTTATGGATATTTTTGATCCTTTTCCGTTATTATTATTATCATTTTACATTATAAGTAGCTGCATTTTCCCCAAATGTTTCCAAGTGAAAACTTAAAAACACTTTAATACAATACATCAAAATTTTGTAGGATAATGTTTTCTCGTCACTCAAATTTGGTCGTCCCTAAACAAACCTCCGTCGTAAACTTCCCGGCCACCATGTCTCCGCCATCCACTGCAGTTGTCTACGACCAACACGTCCCGCCCGACACCGTCACAAGGTCCGTTCTAGATTCACAATGTCCTCCCACCACCACCCTTACGTTGTAAAAAATTATACTATAGATATACAGTTAATTTTTTTCTTTTTTGTATATATAGTATATGTTTATTTTTATTTTTTATATTTTAAATCACGTTAGTGAAAATTCTAATTCCGACAGAGTTACGAAGATTCCACCGGTGGAGATGAATAAGAACGAGGTGTGAGTGAAAATGCTTGCAGCTCCCATCAATCCCGCCGATATCAACAGAATAGAGGGTTAATTCCATTAAATTCTCTTTTTCTCCTTTATATATATAAAAATAAAATTATATATATATATATAAAAAAAAATATCAGTGTTACAAAAAAATAGAATATTTTTCAAACTAATAGTTGATATAGTAATTACTAGGTTGTAGGTTTAATTAATTTCAATAAAGGAAAAAATACTCTGTAATTTCTTCGAAGGAAAATTACACTATATGAAGTTGTGCTTGGTTATATTTTTTTCTAAAGAATAAGGTTGAATGTACATAAAAAGTGAAAAATGAGTTTAAAAAACTACTGTTAGTAGAATATGTCAGACATTTCATGAGATTAGTCAAAGTGTGAGCAAATTAAGTCACTATCATGTTATAGTCTTGTTGAATAGGGTTATCTGTTATCTATTGTTAGTAAAATATGTTAGGCATTTTATGAAATTAGTTAAGGTGTGAATAAACTAGCTATCATTTTGGTTGTGGGGGGGTAGGGGGGTGTCACTCCCCGAGCCTACACCCTGGACGTGGCCGGCACTCGAAAACCATCGCTGGCTCCAAGCGAACCCTTGGCCTGGCTTACTTGACTCAACGGAAGACAATATTCATATAATAACTTAAAGAAATAATATCTTTGCCAAAATGGCAACTCAAGTCTTAAACGATACAAATGAAATGAATAAGACTAAATAACTAGCATCTGATTGTCTATGAAGCCTCTAATAACAGCTGAGATGGATGTTGAGACAGACCCCACAACATCTTAATGAACTAAACTAGAAAGCAATGAAATGGATCCTTCGGAATACAAAGAGGCTCACCAACAGACTCTGAATTGCTCACTGGATCAACAATGCGCCGGAATGTCGATCCTAGTTACCTGTGTCTGCATCATAATACGATGCAGGCCATTGGCATCAGTACATTGAATGTATGAGCATGCGAGTTGGAATGCTAAAACAACATAGGCTTGAAAGAGATTTTGAAAGATACACTTACATTGACTCTTCTCAACTCATGAATACTTAACTAAACTAATTTCAATATAAAGCAGTTTAAAGACATGTGCAATATAAAGAAAAGTTGTTTAAAACATGGTTTTCAACTCTGTGTATTTATAAATACAATAATAACTCTGTATGTATGCAAAGATACAATATGAACTCTGAGATGTATGTAGAAATACAAAATAAACTGATGTATGTAAAATATAATAACTTATGTGTGAGTTTCTCTAACCGACAACCATCACATAAGAGTTATAGTAATGATACAACGATCTTCCTCACGCTGCCAACGCATCCTATACCCGGCCAAAGGTATAGGACCTAAACTACTAAGTGGATCCACTAGTCTATATGAAAAGGATTCATCTAAAAAGTATGACCCTTTTCTACCCATGGTGGCTACATGGTTTTATGCAGACGCAAGTTATTTGAACTCATGCTCGTCCCCAATTCGGTGCTCAATAATACTCCCAAAATATACTAGCTCTTATGTTTTCTTAAAAACATACTTCTTCTGTGATTTGAGACTCAAAAACTTAGCTCAAAGGCTATCTTGGAAATCAAAGTTAGTTTCCTCTCTTGCTTTATTTAGAAAGCGAATACTCTTCTCTGAAAACTAGCACAAAGGCTCTTTGGAAATCAAGGTTTTAAACCTTAAAACAAAGTTAAAACGTTTGTTGAAGACTGTTGAAAACTTTAAAAACTTTGCTTGACTTGCTTCTTAACTTCTAGACTTGACTCTTAACTTCTCTTGACTTTAATCCTAACTTTCCTTGAATTGGATTATGGATCCAAGGTTCATGATCTCATGTTTATGGATGATTTCATGATGTTTAGACGTACCTTAAGAGTGTTGGAATCAACTAGAAAACATAGGTACATTGGTAAGGAACAAGTACGAAAAAAGGGGGAACGAATGG
Source organism: Solanum tarnii x Solanum tuberosum (assembly GCA_029582315.1). NCBI lineage: Eukaryota > Viridiplantae > Streptophyta > Magnoliopsida > Solanales > Solanaceae > Solanum > Solanum tarnii x Solanum tuberosum. The sequence continues at coordinate 12,496 of JAJONS010013869.1, read as the reverse complement.
GGAGAACTGGCGTCCCTAGCGCTCTGAGTGGCGCGGAGCGCCAGGCCTCAACATTCAGGGAACAAGCTGGGGCGCTCTGTCTGGCGCATCACCCCAGAGCCCCATATTCAGGGATTGCTTTGGGGCGCGACGCCCCACCCCCTTCCCCAGATGTTTGACGACTTTTTTTCTTCATTTTTCAACTCTAAACTTCAATGATTCTTTCCCCAAACACTTATGATCATTTATACCCTCAATATATGATAGATTCAAACCGAAATTACACCCAGAAACATGAATCAAATCACAAGAAACTTCAACAAAACAACCCACAAGAATTCAAAGGAATTTCATTAAGAACTCAAAGGATTTACTTTCAAATCACACATATTTCACTGAATTGAATCATGATTGGCGCGTGGGTCATGAGCTAGCCCAACGCTATGTGATCTCACATACCTTGTAGGGATCACCCCAGACAAATTCCACAAGTTAAACTTCGATGATCTTGGCGATTCTTGATTTCTCTTCTCCTTTCTCCTCTTTTCTTTTTTCTCCAAGCCCTAGCGTGAAATTCTAATTTCTTCTAAACTGACCAAAATCTGGTTTTACCCCAATAAATCTCCTAAAAATGAATTAGAGTAATTAGGTAAGGAAAAGACTAAATTACCTTCCCAAACCCGGATTAGACTTTCCTTAATCCAACACCCCAACTTCCAAAGGGCATAACTTACTCATACGAACTCGAAATCGCATAAAATCAGCGGCATTTCCAACCATATCTGGAAGTACACCTAACTCATACTGAACTAGGAATTATGGCCGTTTAATTTGAAGTTGACCAAAACTCAACTTTTCCTAACAGAAACAAATTTCCAGATTTTCATTCTTTCCAAAATGACTATTTCCAATTATTAGCTTCTTCCTAGTTATTTCAAATTGCGAGATGTTACAGGGTGGAGATTCATGAAGTTTTGCTTGGTTATATTTTTTTCTAAAGAATAGTCGAATAATCTTTAAGGTTGAGTGTACACTGTACATAGATACAACATGAAAAGTGAAAAATGAGTTTAAAAAACATATTATAGGCCGTTTTCCAAATTTAAAATACAACTTCAAGTTAAATATAGAACTTCCATAATTGAGAAAAAAAAGTTAATAAAAAAGTGAATAATTTTTATAATAGAGTCCTCAATTTTACTAATAATTGCATATCAAGAGTGTATCCGGTACTGCCACCAACATTTGCAATAGGGGAAGGGAAGGTGTTGGAGAAATACATTCTGTGGGCTCTATTGTTATGACTTTTTCCCCTGGAGATTTGGTTATTCATGCAGCTTATCTTTCAGGTAATTATTCAATTTATAGCTATATTAGATTATTACATGTCAAATTATCATGAAATAGGATTTAAGTTACAAGTTTAGCCAGTATTCTCAATAACTTTAGTTCAAATCTTATAAATGATTATGACATAAGAATTAAATTCAAAACATGAGATTCTGTACCAAGAACATCGACTTTTCATGTTGATTTTTTGTGCAATCATCTTCGTTTAGTTTACTATTTAACGTCCTCCCAGTCCCACTACAATAAAAACAACTTTTAACGGATTGCCGCTAAAAATACATATTTAGTGGCAATTAAGTTATTATCATTAATTAATTATTGTTATAGATCATTTTTGATGTAGTGACCCTAGTTATACATGTACAACCCAAAAGCTTCCTCAAACACATATTACAAGAAAATACACGAATTTCATACACTTAACAAGTGTTTAGAAATCCACTTGCCTTAATTAATTGAACAATCATTCCGGGTCTTGAGATTTCCCCTTTTGTTGAGCTTCCAAATCAGTGCAATCTAATCAAATAAATAACCACAATAAGATTTCAACACTAACAACACCCATATTACTATAGTTTTACCCTTGACTCAAAAACTCACCCAACTCTATAATCAAGTCCTAATCTTGAGCCAATTAACATGTCAACTTACTATAATTAACAATACCCAGATTCCACGCACCCTAGATTTTAGTACGCCAATCATTGGCCCTATTCATTAGGAACTTTAATTCCTAATTAATACTCCCTAATAAGTTAATTTTTGAGGCATATTTCATTTTTCAAATTAACTTAATTGTTCAGTTTTCAAAACTATTTTTAGAGTGTTCTTTCAATTTTACCCTTCATTAGTTAGTCTTGGAATTAGTGACTAATTAATATTTAGTTATTCTAATCATAAATTTGACAATAATTAATAAGGATAAAAATGGAAAACTAGGTTCAATTTATGTCTTAATCTACTTTTGTTAAAGGGTGTGAAACACCTTAAAAATTAGCTTAATCAATATTTTAAAAGTTTTGCTGACAATTTTGTTTCACAGAAACTCACCAACAGTACATACCCACCATTGGAAAAAAAATGATCTCAAACAATTTAAAAACTAATTTGTTACCACTAAAAAAATAGTAATAGTAATAATAATAATGTAACATCAATGTATACACCCAATTCTCAACTATCTTAGGCCAATACTCTGACATGATAATTCAACCACTGTTTCAATACCATTACATATCCTCAACAATAAACTCAATATTCATCAATAACAAGTTCCACAGAAAGGCATTCACAAGATCAACAACATACAAGATCAAGTTCACCAATAATAAAGATGTGCAATGCAATGAAATACAATGTCAAGTATAGTGATGCGTGTCTGACCTAGTGATAAACACCCGCTGTCTCTTAGTCTGGTATCCATGGGGGACATATCTGTCCATGCATCCGTCGCGGCGTGCGGCACGTCCCTCGATAATAGTATCTATCGCTGCGCGGGATACATCCCTCGATATATAGTATTTGTCGCGGCGCGTGACATGTCCCTCGAAATGATACATCCTCTTTAATATCTTATTCTTTATCAATTCACATAACACTTGTCACAACCATGTCTCAGAACAATGCAAGTGATATGTTCACATAAATAATGAAGAGATGACCATTTGCATAAAAATGCACAATTCACAACATCACAATAGTGATACAACATCAACAATGAGTCAATAAGTCTTTCAAATCATTCTCAACACATCACACATCAACAATTAATCACATTGTCTTTTATCACCCATTTTTCATCATTAGAATTAATCAATATGGACAAGTCAACCCATCACCAAGTCTCATTACCCCAAAACACATATTACAAGAAAATACACGAATTTCATACACTTAACAAGGGTTTAGAAATCCACTTGTCTTAATTAATTGAACAATCATTCCGGATCTTGAGTTTTCCCCTTTTGTTGAGCTTCCAAATCAGTGCAATCTAAGCAAATAAATAACCACAATAAGATTTCAACACTAACAACACCCATATTAATATAGTTTTACCCTTGACCCAAAAACTCACTCAACTCTATAATCAAGTTTCTAATCTTGAGCCAATTAACATGTCAACTTACTATAATCAACAATACCCAGATTCCACGTACCCTGATTTTAGTACGCCAATCATTGGCCCTATTCATTAGGAACTTTAATTCCTAATTAATATTTGTTATTAGCTGTAGCGTAGCCTTTAATAATGTAATAATGTAACATCAATGTAGCGTAGCCTTTAATAATTATTATTATAATAATAATAATAATGTAACATCAATGCATACACCCAATTCTCAACTATCTTAGGCCAATACTCTGACATGATAATTAAACCACTGTTTCAATACCATTACTGTCAATAGCTGGCGTATTTTGTTGCTGTCCAATATGACAAATTATTTGAAAGCTTCGACAAGTGATCAGTTTCGTTCGGCTCTCAATTGCCCCTTTATGTTAAGCGGTGTGATTTTCTTTTCTTTTTTCTCGTGAGTTATAATTTAAAAACTGTTAAACCATTCTAACTTATCTCAACATATGGGCCAAGTGGCATAGAGTCTTAAACAAGTTTCAAAGCTAGCCCATTATTATCAACTCAATTAATTATGTAAACATTACCCGTCAATTAATTAATTATAGTTATCGAATAGTTCAAAATTTTCCAACCAACTGTTGGGTTCTGAAGGGTGATTAAGGCGTCATGCGAAAACTTACAAATTTGCAAATCATATAGTTGATAAATCAGATAACAAAAACTTATACTAAAAACATAATATTATTATATGAAAACTAGTATGAAAGAAAAATATTATAAACTTTAGAGAGAATAAATCTCCCCATAAACTAAACTCTTAAATGACTACATTGTGGATGTTATTGTTATTGTGTTAGAAGAAACAAACTTATATTTATAGAGTCCTAAAACATTTTCTTACTAGAAAAAGAGTCCTAAAAGGAGAGAATAAACCAAATATAAAATAATATTATATTTTCCTTTCAAGAAAAGTAAAAACATTTATGGTAATGTTTTGTCTTTTCTTTAAGGAAAAATAAATCTTAAATTATGGTAAGAAAATCAGGGCAAAACCCTAACACCAACTTCACCCAATCATAAATGATTTGGGATAACTATCGAGAGGGATAAAATGGGAATTTTATGAAAATTCTAAAAATGCTTTTCTGGGTCATTACATTATATACAATCAGTTTCAACAACAACAACAAAAAAATAAATAAATAAATAAATAAATAAAATAATATATATATATATATATTTTATTTTATTTTTCTTTTTTATAAAATGCTTATTGCTTCCTATAATAAAAATAATTAAAGTCTCAAATCTAATAATATCTTTAAGAAATGAATGATTGCAACCATCTCTCTACACCTCTTATAAGTCACCATTGGATCAAATTTAAATTGTTTCTAGGAGATCAAGCATGATATAAACAAAATTAAAGAAATCTATTGATCTAAATTATCCTTCCTTGAAAGACAATGCTTCGAAAAGGATAAGTCACCCCATTACAAGACTGAAAAAACCCTTTGAGATCTTAGCTAAAGTAGAGTGATGTGATGATTGAAAATATATGGACAAGCCTATACATTAAAACGTGCTTTCATTTAATTATCGGGTAAAAGTACTAATACTCTCCCAACAAATTAAGTTGTGACAAGATAACAAATGCAACTTTATTATATTACCAAATCCAAAATGACAACAACAACAATAACAAAAATGTAAATAAAAATTGCCAAACCTTAGAGACCTAAACTCTAAAATTGAAAGAAATCCTTGATATCATTGTCACATTCAAATAGATGCATATTATCTTCCTTCAAATCCACTTGCACACAAATCCCATTGCCACATTCTGCATCATACAACCAGCAACCTTGATCATGTCTTGACCCAAAATGCATCAAACATGGCTTTCCCCAACCAAAATCAGCTTCTTGTATTGGAAATTTGCACAAACTTGAACTTATGTACTTATCAACTTCATCGCTTCCTCCCCAATCTTGTGCTAGGAAACTTTCATTATATATATTTGACACCGCGGACACTATGTCCTCCGGTGAAGTCTTGTCACAAGTATTAAGAGTTTCCTTCACAGTGTCATGAATTACTGTCACAAATTCGTGCAACTCCATCTTGTTCTCCCCAGGTATGAATTTTATAGGGGCGTCAACTCCAAGGTTCCCAAAAGATTTTTCTACTTGAGGTAAAGAAATTAACCTAGTGCGCAAGTTTATTGGGATGTTCATTAGAGAACGTCTTAGATATCCGTGCTTCTTTTCTGAAGCACGGATTAAAGCCCTCCATAGGAGGGCCATGATCATTTCAACTCTTGACGGCTTAAAGCATAAGTTTCCACCGACTTCTTTTCTTAGCCTTGAAATGGAATCTTCGTTGATGTATAGCCTTTTGGCTACTAATTTAGACTCCACACGATCTAATGGAGGAACACGAGGCAAGAGAAGCTTCGATAAATCTCTCGTTGGGAAAACATCAACCAAATTAAAGCTCATGAAATCGATCTTCTCTACAGGAATCTCAAGTCTACACACTTTGGACCACTCGTTGATAACAGTAAAAATTGAGTAACCATCCATTGCAATGTGCACGTGGCTCATGGATAGAGCCAAGCCACCACACTCGAATTCTGTAATTTGGATAATGACAACTGGCATGGCGAATAAGTTGGATGCATTTACATTCCATGAATCTTGAGGCCAACAAAGCAATGAAAGGTTGACATCCTTATGTGCTTTCTCAAGAAATTCATTGAGTTTACTATTCACTTTTGCTTTTATAAATTTAACCCCTTGGTCCTGGCAGGATATCGAGTTATCCTCGGTAAATCTGCCAGACATAGGGTAAACATGAGTTAAAATCCTAGATAAGGATTGCTCAAGTTGTTCTTCATGAGCTGAAAAATTAGTGTTGTTGGTAGGAGGATAAAAAAAAACAAGAGGTAAATGTGTCTCATCAGCTATTTGATCAAAGAAACATAACTTGTAATTTTGGAGATGATTTGGAATTGGTGAAGATGGTTTTATGAATTTTGTGGATATGATTTCAACTTCCATGTTTTCTTTTTGAAATCCCATGAGTATATAGATGTGGTGAAATAGCTAAAGAGAGATTAAGCAAACAAGTGAAGAAGCTAAAGATTTATAGTGGCACTTAATTCACTCTTCCCCTTTATATAGAAAAAAAGATGATTTTCGGTTTATCAATTTTTGATCTTTTAACTATTCGGTTTAACCAATAAGAAAATGCTCATAAAATAAATATACGGCTTCTCAAATAATTTGGCGCGACAAGATAATAATGCAACTTTACATAATGGTCATACTTAAAATAGAAACAATATTAACTACCATTAAAATGAAAAGAACTACATACACAAGTGCAATACAAATAAAAGAACTAGGACAATAATGTGAATCGAAGGCTAAAGGACAAATTAAAGGTAGTAACCATTAAAAAATATATACTGAAATAAATATTTACTATATTATTTATGTAGAGGTAAATGAGGAAATGACTACATTCTTACAGGGTTATCGATTTACTCAATAATTCAAAACTAAAAAAAAATCAAAATCGAACTGATAATTCGATAATATTTTTTTATCTATAAAATTATTAAAAACCCGTTAATCCAATAACTCAATAAGCAGTTGCCTGAATGATAAACACTCCTCACTTTGAGTCACTAAGAGAGCAAAAAGGTGGAAGCTCCTGGGAGAAGGGTAGATTTTTTTTTTTTAAAAATAATCAATAAGCCAATAACATTTTTTCGATTTGATTCCCCTAATTTTGACTTGTTTGAGATAAGGGGATAAAAATGTCAAATTATTGAATGATGAAGGAGATTAATTTTAAAGCAATATTAAAGAATGTAGATGATTTTCACTATGCTTGAAATACATATACGAAGATTCAAAAAAAATAAAATATCTATTCAAATATGTGACCTAAAACAATTTTTATAAACAAATAGAATATCTATTCAAATATCTGGCTATTAATCCCAACACATGAATATCTCTCACATTATTCTTTTTTTCATAATTAGACAAGGTTGAGCTAATCTTATAAGTAATATTTTAACAAGTAATATTGGAGTAAAGAACACTTAGTTAATTTCAAACTAGAGAGATGACCAAAAAACCAAATTAGAAAACTCTAAAACTTAGCAAATGCCTTGACATCATGGTCCAAAAAACAACATTGATAAATAAATATAACTCTTAGAATTACTATAAAATTCATAAGAAAAAAAGCATTGCAAGTGCTTGAGAATGAGAATGAGTTTCACGCTCTTCTAGTTACAGTAACAGCTGCAATTGAATCCACTCTTTATTTTCAAGAACATTGATAAAAGCCTTGATATCACTTTCACATTCAAATAAACTAATATAACTATCCTTCAAGTCCACTTGCACACAAATACTTCCACATTCTGCATCATACATCCAACAACTATGAAAATTTCTCAATCCAAAATGCGTCAAACTCGATTTTCCTCGACCAAAATCAGCATCCTTCATAGGAAACTTACACAAACTCGAAATTATACACTTGTCAACTTCATCATTGTCAGTTTCCCATTCTTTTGACGCGAAAATTTCCTTGTATGAATTAGCCACAGTCGCGATTATATCATCAGCTGAACCTATAGCACAAGCATCAATAACTTTTTGCACCGAATTCCTAATCAACATTACAAAATCATGAAGCTCCATTTTGTTCTTCTTGGGTACAAATAGTATTGGAGCATCCATTACATAATTCCCAAATGCGTTTTCTTTTAAAGGTAAGGAGGTTTTTCGGAGTAAATTCACTGGAAAAAACACTAATGAACGTCTCAAATATCCGTGTTTTGCTTCTGAAACACGAGTTAAAGCCCTCCATAAAATTGCTGTAATAATTTCAACTCTTGAAGGCTTAAAGCATAATTCCCCTGAATTTATCGCCGCTGTTAACTTGTCTCTGAGAGATGATATCGTCTGTTCATTAATAAAAAATCTCTTAGCTATAAATTTTGCTTCTAATTCTACTGGATGAACACGATTTGGGAAAATACTCGATAAATCTCTTGCTGGAAGAATCTCACCAAAATCAAAACTCATGAAATCAATCTGATCTACTGGAATCCCCAATTTACACACTTTAGCCCACTCGTAAATGAATTTGAAATTACTGAATCCACCCATTACAGGGTGCGATGCACTAATAGACATAGCAATTCCACCACATTCGAACTTTGTCACTTGTACAACCATAGGTGGAGTTGTGAAAAATTAAAGTTGATTTTTTGGAGGTACAAAAAATATCTTAGATATTTAGTAGAACTTTTTAGAATTTGGTAGAGTAAATATCTTTGATATTTATACTTAAGAAAAGTCTAGATGTTCTAGATAATTAGATAATTAGAGTAAAGTATAGAATAATCTAGATTCTTGTTAGATATTTAAAAGATAGGGTCATCTAGATTTTTCTTGTAGATATATCTAGAATAATTTCTAGAAGCATCACCACACTAGTATAAATAGGAGATGGCCTTGTACATTTGTATTCAAGGAAAAATAAAAGCACTTAAAGAGTCTTCTTCCATTACAAAGTTCTTCTTTCCAAATTCTCTTTTTAACTTTCTAGCTTCCTCTTCTTCTTTAGTTGAATCTTCCGATCTTAGTTAACGATCTTGGGCTAGCAGAAGGTTCCCGATTATACTTTTCTTCTGCTATTCTCTACATGGCATCAGAGCCATAGCTGTGGATTGGCTTGTGGGTGTTATTTAAAGATCGGGTTGGTGGTAGATTCAACTTGTTTGTGTAAATGGATTTTAGCAGTCGTGTTAATGGACTGGGGATGGAGTTGTTAAATCAGTCCAATTACAAAGTATGAAAGACATGTATGGAATCATACCTTATGGGTGAGGATTTGTGGGATGTTGTGAATGGAAGTAACACAAGTCCTCTTGATGACGGATCGAAAAATAGTAGTGCGTACAAGAAGTGGAAGCAGGTTAATGCGAAGGCGGAGTTCATTCTGAAAAGTACGGTCTCTTCCGATTTATTCAATCATATCATAAAGTGTAAATCAGGTCATGAAATATGGAAGATCCTCAATCATTTGTTCAATAAGAAGAATGAAGCTCGGCTGCAGATATTGGAGAATGAATTGGCTAGCACTACTCAAGGTAATCTTTCTATCTCTGAGTATTTTTTGAAGATTAAGAACTTATGTTTTGATATATCTTTGTTGAATCCGGAAAAGGCTATCTCTGAAGCACGAATGAGAAGAATTGTCATTCGTGGTTTGAAACTCGAATATATTCCATTTGTGACGTCGATTCAAGGATGGGCTTAACAACCATCCTTGGAGGAATTTGAGAATTTGTTGTCGTCACATGAGTTTCTAGCCAAACAGTTGACTAGTATATTTGTCAACAATGGAGAAGGATATGCTCTTGTAGCCAACAAGAGGAACTTCAAAGGAAAAATAAGAGATATGCCGCACACTCGATCTGTAGGTGGTTCAAGCTTGCCTGGAAAGAAGGAAAAGCCTTCTAACTATTATGGTAAGAAGCCTCCCAGATGCTATCGATGTGGTAATGTAGGACACATAAAAAGATATTGCCGAGCCAAGGAGAGCAATGTGGCTCAAAAAGTTGCTGAAGAAGAAGAAAAGTGGGAAACGTGTTTAGTAGCTGAGGCTCGAGCAATAGATGTTATGGTTTCTATCAACCTTGAAAGAGATTGGATCGAGGATTCAGAATATAATGTTGTCGACCACATGGAGAAGCAAGACACTGATGTCATCGATATGAAACAACAAACTCTTGAGGATGTTCATACTGGTGATATGGTAGCTTCTATCGAAGAAATCAAGGAATTAGATTCTGAACAAGCAGTGCCTGGAGCTATATATGCCGATGGAGACCTTTATGGAGAAAGTATTGAGGAAGATGTATGGGAAGTTGAAGTCTCTGATCAATCATCAACCATATTGAGGCCAGCCATTGGCTTAGATCAAATATTGGAAGCAAATGAAGAAAATGCTGATCAAATAGATAGAGAAGCTGACCTTGAAGGCCAAATTTCAGGCGAAACGATAGACGATATAACTTTCGAAATCTCTAAAGCAGATAAACATATTATTGAAGAGCTTGAAAGGAAATCTGATGGTGTATCCTACTATGGTGTTGAGGCTTCACAAGAAATAGATGACAATATCATCATCGAATCAGATGAAGAGGCTAATACTAATGAAATCTCTCAATATTATGGAGTTGCATTGGAAGAAATGTGTTCTAAAATTTTGAGCATCAGAGTTCCAAGCTTGTCTATCATAGATGTATCTCCAGATAGTACAACTGCAGGGAAGTTAAGAGAAAGAGGGAGTCTAGGTACTCAGCGACGAGATAATTCACATGGCTCATTTGATAACGGAAAATCCTTATCATTTGATGAAGCAAGAGGAGTTCGGAAGAAATTGCTGAGATCTTCACCAAGACGTGGCTCAAAGCTTCATTTAAGTTCTTCCACAACAAGTGTGGGGTAGTTTCCAAAAAATCACTTTAAGGGGAGTGTGAAAAATTAAAGTTGATTTTTTGGAGGTACAAAAAATATCTTAGATATTTAGTAGAACTTTCTAGAATTTGGTAGAGTAAATATCTTTGATATTTATACTTAAGAATAATCTAGATGTTCTAGATAATTAGATACTTAGAGTAAAGTATAGAATAATCTAGATTCTTGTTAGATATTTAAAAGATAGGGTCATCTAGATTTTTCTTGTAGATGTATCTAGAATAATTTCTAGAAGCATCACCACACTAGTATAAATAGGAGATGGCCTTGTACATTTGTATTCAAGGAAAAATAAAAACACTTAAAGAGTTTACTTCCATTACAAAGTTCTTCTTTCCAAATTCTCTTTTTAACTTTCTAGCTTCCTCTTCTTCTTTAGTTGAATCTTCCAATCTTAGTTAACGATCTTGGGCTAGCAGAAGGTTCCCGATTATACTTTTCTTCTGCTATTTTCTACAGGAGTAGTGTTAAAATCCACGTCCTTCAAATCCTGGATGTCTTGAGGGAAGAAAAACAGGGCGAGATTAAGGTCATTTTGGACCTGATTGATAAAATCATTGAATTGACAATTGACTTTGGCTTTTGTAAATTTAACACCCTGGTCAAGGCAATCGATTGAACATCGATCCCTTGACAACCTTCCCGCTGTAGGATAAAGATGAGATAAAATCCTGGATAGGGATTTTTCGAGTTTCTCATCAAATTTGTCATCGTTGATGTTGTTACCTTGTGGATAGAAAAGTAGTAATGGCATATGTTCCCTCTCTGCGAGCTGATCGAATAACGATAGCTTGTAATTCTTAAGGTGTTGTGGTGTTGGTATGGATGGTTTTATGAGTTTTGTGGAGATGAATTCCATGTTTGATAAATGGAAAACAAAAAAAAAAAAAAGGTGAAAGAAGTCCGAAATGATTTTTTCTATGAAGCTTATGCTATACAATAATCTTTATTATATAGGAAAAAAAATTCCATGATATGTTTATTGTGTATTGGATTATGGTAATCCTTCATATTTAGAATTTGAAGAATGAAAAAATCAGACCATAAATAGGGTAATATTTGGTATTTATGATATTGTAAAATTTATGGTTCTTTGAAGACAACTAATCAAACCTTGTTTGTATTTGAATATCTTTTGACTAATAAAATGTTGTTATTAGAGAATGACTATAAAAATGTTTGACGGTATATTAAACGAGTAAATCAAATAAAAATAAGTTTATCATTTAAAGTTGTATTCCATTTATATTTTTGGCGTGTAAATAATTTTATTTCCTTATTATCATTTTATTTATTTGGAATGTAATAGTAATTAGTTTTCTTTCTTTTGAAGATAGTAGTATTATTTCATGTATTAACCAGAAAATTTATTTTAAGAAAGAAAGTTAAGACAGATGGGTAAATATAAATTTTTCCGATTTGGTCGATTACATTCTAAAAATGATATCTTATCAATTATTATTTTATTTTATATTTATAAAAATTAAGTTTTTCGAAATCATTTCAATTTGGG
>JAJONS010013868.1:0-40215 GCA_029582315.1 Solanum tarnii x Solanum tuberosum | reverse complement strand
AACACTGAAATTGATACACGAAGTTGCGCAATTCAACCTCCAAACACAGCAACAACTTAGCCTCACTTCAAATTAACATCATTCTTCGCAACTAACAAACACCCACTAAGTAAATTAAACAATTAACTTCATGATAAAAACCCCAAGTAAAGGGTTTTAACCACTCATTTAAAAAATAAGACAATCAAAATCAAATATCACTCCCATAGTTGGGTACAAAATGAGAATTATAGATGAAAATCAATTTATAATCAAATATCACTCCCATAGTTTGGCGACCTGGTTGTCCTTCACCGACTAGATCGGCGATACGCCGAATATAATTGTTGCTCGCTGAATTCACCCCCATTTTAGCTCCAGTAATCTGTAACTTTAGGCGGTATCTTGACGATTTGGCGATTCACTGAATGATATTGGCGATTTGGTTATTCGCCGAATGATCTCATCAATAATCATGTCTTCATTTCTTTATTCCTTTGACTTGCTTTGTTCCTTTTTGCCCAATAGTGTCCATGCTTTGTCTCTAACTTCAAATACCTGAAACTCAAGGATTTTCTTCAGTTATTGAGACAAAATATGCATTTTAGGACACTAAATCTATCAAAATAAAGCCCTAAAAGAGTCCAAATCATGGACTCATCATCGATACGTTGCTACTCCCCAACTCGACTTGCCCACTCGTTTTACATCCAGTCTAGATACTTTTCTCCATCAAGTTTAACCTAAGTAGAACTGAAACCAAATATGGTTATCCTTAGTAGGGTCTACTTATTTAAATTATTTGCATTTTATTTAATGAGACTTGGCATAGGGATGTGATCCGTCTAGGATAGATACTCCATATTATTTGACTCCCTAAATTATTTTATATGCTGTTTGAAAATGTATTTATTTGGAAACTATTTGTATATAAACCAAATCTGTGGTTATCAATGAAATGAAATAAAAGTTTTTTTTAGAACTTTTACATAAAAAAGAAAGACATTGAAAAAATAAATTACAAATTTTTTTTTTCTTGTTCAAGAAGTTTTTTTATTTCTTAGAAAAAAAATATTTTTTATTTCTAAACAAAAATCACAACAACCAAAAAAAATTCTTTTATTTTTTATTTTGTATATTTCACAAAAACAAAATTCAAAAGCATTTTATACCACTTTAAACGGAAAATATAGTTACATTTTTTAACAAAGTTCTAATCTTTCAAAAAAAAGTTTTTTGTCCAATTTGAGAACTATGCACACTTGATTCTCACATTGTTGAGATACGTAGGCATCCCTCCACGGGTTCGGTGATATAAATTTAAATGTCCAAAAAATATGTTTTTAATCCTCTTCAAAATCCAAAAAATGGAGATTGAAAAGTTTGTTCACTATTGTTAAAAAAAATTGTATCCTTCTTCAAAAAAATGAAACTCTTACTTATGTTTCAAGCATCATGAACTACACACACCTGATTCTCACCTCAATGAGATAAGTAGGCAACACTCTTTTGGTTCGGTGATCTTTATTCAAAAAATTAAAAAAAAACCTTTTTCAATCTGCCATAAGTCCTTAGCTTTCTCCCAGACTGCATCAACCGCACTCTTGCCTTTCCAATGTATCAAGAACTCAGTTTTCGTGTTTTTCTTACTTGTGCCCACAACCTGGTGGTCAAGGATCCTTTCTATCTCTGTATCAAACTGCGTAGGTAAAGATGGAGGATCCCTCTTTGACATTTTCCTATCCAAATTATTTGCATTTGCAAAGTAAGGTTTTAAGAAACTAACAAGGAAATTAGGATGAATCTTCAACCTTTTTGGCAGCTTCAATCTATACGCAACTGCACCAATTCTTTGAACCACTTCAAATGGGACATCGTATTTAGGAATCAAACCTCGATGTCTAGTCATACTTACAATCTTTTTCCAGATCTGAAGAGTAAGTTTCAGCAACACTTGGTCCCGACAAATTGTTTCCACTCCAAAGGCTTTAGGTTCTGGAATTTTTACCTTAGAAGATTCCCCACAAGTTGATCCCGATGCAACACAACAATGTCTGAACGAAGATCTTCAATTTACTTCTGCAGTCCTTCTACTTGTAGTGTCATTGCCTCATAAAAATTCAAAGTCTCAACCATGTGTTCATCTATATCAGCACGATACAAACCGATCTCACCCCGAAACTTTTCAAATTCGTGTCTTAAGTCAATAATCTGCGTTAGAAGGTCCACCAATGTTGGATCATCCCAGTGTTCATCTGTGATCCCAATGAAGGCCTCAACTCTACGTAAAAGTTCCCAACTTTCAATGTTTGACACCATCGTTCCGCTGTTCTCTGATACCAATTAATAAAGGGGTGATTTTTTCTCTAACACCTCTTCTAGGCAGTTTACAATACTTGCAAACTTCAGCCTTAACTCTCACATGTTTTTGCCTAAGTTTGAAAGACTTAGCTTAATTTAAAGCAACGTTTCAATGTAATAATGATACAACAACATAAGGGAACACTTCCCAACCTTTATTAATATATAATCAATCAAAGGAAAGGCTTCACGGATTGGTTCTAAGGCCAAAACATCCCTCTTATCCCTTAGAACAAATTTCCACCTTATAAAAATCCTACACAAGGAAGTTAGGGCAGTTAGAAAAGTCAGTTACATCTGTCATGCGTCTAACACTTGTCCTGACCAGATTTAAAGTAAGTCTAACAGATAGAATATAATTCGAATTTAAATTGTAACACCCCGTAGTTTAGTAGGCAAACTAGGGCTAAGAAAGAGGGTGACAAGCCAACACAAAGGGGAAAGATCCAAGGTAAAGGGGCAAAGGCCAAGGCTGCCCCAAGCTTGCCAAGGCACTACCCATCTTCACGACCACCACCACAGCCAGTGTTGAGGACCACGACTCATGGTGTGGCCCGTGGTGGTTAAGGCAGTAGCTACCCTTGAGGCTGCCCAAGATGGCTCAACTTCACGAGCCACTTCATGGCCTGTGGTGAAGACCACGACTTGTGGGAAGGCCCGTGAAGATGCCTTCAGCCTTTGGAGGCCAAGAATTGGTGGCCTAGCCACTGGAACAAGGACCACGGGCAGGACCAAGGGAAGAGGTGAGGACCATGGCTCATGGAGCCTGCCACGAAGCTTGGCACTAGGCTGCCCAATTAAGGGCTTCTTGGGAACCTAATTAAGTGGGAATTAAGTGAGGTTGTCGTGCCAAGAATTAGTACAAATATATAAACTATTTTAACCCTTTAAACCCTCCAATTAAGTCATCATTTACAAAACCCCAAAAGAATTCCCAAGTTTATCCTCTCAAATATTTGTCTCTCTAGAATTTAAAGAAGAAGATAGAGTTTGAAGCAAGGTCAAGATCAAGGCACCCAATCTCCAAGCTTTTGAGGGCATTATGACTAAGGTATGATAGCTTTTCATCCATGGAGTTCCCTAGTTTTCCCATAATGTGAAGATGAAATCCCCAATTCTAGTTAGGGTTTCTTCTACTATTGTGGGTATTGATGTATGTAGATCCGATTGAGTGGATAATGATTGTTTAGGATAGAATTAGTCGTAAATCATGTTTTTAAGATGAAATTACATGTTTCCATGCCTAACCCATGTCTAGAAATGAAATTGAAGTGAGTGGATTTTGTGGCTTGAAGGGAGAAATTGAGGATTTAGAGTTAATCTTCTAGGATTGATGATATGTATTGTAGATTACTTGAGATTAGGGCATATAGATATGTATTGAATGATGCTAAAGTATACATGTTGAATCATGATTAGTAATGCTTGAGTTTATGCCTATATGATGATATATGATTAGAATTGCTAAACAATGAAGCATGTGATTGAATGTCTTGAGATCTAGGCATATATGATGATGGTAAGAAGTATTAACTTGAGAGTAAATCTTGTAGTTATGAATGTTGATTACTAGGGCTTTGAGAGTAGAGCTAATGTGATGAATTATGAATGTTAAGTCTTTGAGAGTGAAGTGTCTATGATTATGATGTTGTTGTTGTGCTGTTGAAAGGACATTCTCATAAACACACCTGTGCATGAATGTATAATGTGAAAGGTTTTCTCATATAGAATGATTCTAGGTTAAAAAGGTTTGCCCTCCTAATTGAATTAAAGGCTCAAGAGCCATCATAATTAGATCATCGATGGTGATAGCGCTCATGCATGATCTAAAGAGTTATTTTAGTGATGTACCTTGGATCGGTAGGCCAAGTCCACACTTTCATGAGTAACTAAAAGGAGCTAATGTAATAATCTAACTTAAAGTTGTGATATGAAATCTCTTTGTGAATAGCTTGACTTGTAAGACAAGACCATGCATGGTAGCTTGTGTAGAAGATACCATGGTAGCGTAAGATTGATAAATCGTACCCTTCCTAAGGTTAGCTTGGACTGGCATAATAGAATGCTTGCATGGTGGCATGACTTGGTTAGGCCAAACCATATCATTGGTAGCTTGGATTGATGATGAGTCCAAGATTTGGACTCATTTAGGGCTTTATTTGTATAGGTTTAGTGTCTTCAAATGTTCATTTTGTGCCAATAACTAATGTAAAATCCTTGATTTTCATGATTATGGATTAAGGAGCAAAGCAAGGACACTAAGTTGCAAAAAGGAACAAAGCGAGCTGAAAGAAGGAAGAAAAGAGAGCCTAGTGATCGCCAAGTCCATTTGGCGAGCCACCGAGTGGCCATTTGACCGCCTAAAGTTCCAATGTGCCAAGCCCTGAAGGAGAAAATCAAGTTGGCGAGAGAAAGGAGCAGTCGGCGGATCGCCGAGTGGTTCCGCGATGTAGTGTTAAATCACCCAAAGTTACAGACCTAGAGGATGCGGAAGGCCAAGGCAAAAAGGCGATGAAATTGACCAAAGGACGGATCACCGAGTTGATCGGTGAGCCCGACTTACTGCGTCGAATGGCCCTTTGTAGCATATATTTGGCGACTATAAATACGTTTTTGAACTTTTAGTTTAGGAGCTTCTAATCAATTAGTAAGTATTACACTTGGAAGAATTCTAAGTATTGAGACAAGTTTTCCTTAGCTTTGAAGAATTGAAGTTTTTTCACTTTTGAGAAATTGGAAGTGGGTCTTTGATATTCTTCGATTTAGACCTTTGTAAAGACGAAATAAAACTTACCCAGTTGATGGAAACTCAATTTGGTAACAATTTTTATCGTTTTATGACGTCTAGCTAAAACCCCAATTCTTGAGGTGTGATTATGGACTGGTTTAGCTAATGGGGGTTGCTAATTGTTAGTTTAATTGCTATTTAAAGTTAGTTCAATCATTTATTGTTGGTTAATTTAGGAATTGCAGTTGCAAATGTGATTCCACCTTTGTGTTCTTCGCTTACTCGAGAGAGAGGTCTTAGAACTAAGATACTTGATTGATTGTCTGTAGGTATTGGGTTGTCATGGGTTCAGCTCGAGAGAGTGAATCCTAAACCCTTTTCCACACATTCAGCTTGAGAGTGTGAATGGACTAAACCGTACGATGTTCTTATTTTGCATGCTTGTTGAAGTTCGAGAGAAATCGACTTGATTTAGGGTAAATTATTCGAGAGAAAGTTTATCTCCTCTATAGCCTAGCTTACTCACTGATTTTTAGCCGTTTTCTAATAGTTGCAACTACCCATTTGTCTATAATAGCCTATAATCGAATCACATCCCAAGAACCCGTCTCATTATTGCTATTTTCGTGTTATTTGTTGCTGTATTTGATAATTAAAACCAAAACCTCCTTGTTTGACATTCGTGTCATCCCCTGATTTGAATTATTTTTTTATTTGATAATGTCTATTCCTATGACTGAATTGAATATGTTCACACTTTGCTATTGAATCTTAAACATGTACCGCTCCAGGTGGGATTCGACCCCAACTCATTTAGTTGGGTGATATACTGACTAACGATCGTTGACACTTAGAATTGGATGAAGTGTCCTTGAAACGTTAATCAAAATGGCACCGCTGCTGGGGAGTGGTGTTGGTTAAGATTTTTTGGTTATATTGAATTTTGTTCTTGTTAATCAGAGTTGAATTTACTTATTTTCAGTTTTAATTTTCATGTTGCTTGTTTAGAGAAGAATAAAGGAGCATGTCTTGTAGCAAAGGTGACCCAATGGACCACCTTCTTTTGAGAATGATGATTCTTAGGGATAACATCCTAAGTTTCAGGCAATTGGAGGGTGAGTCAATCCATGAGTTGTGGCTGAGATTTAAGTCACTATTACTGCAATGCTCAACTCATGGGATCTCTGATAAAATTCTACTGGACTGCTTCTATAGAGGTCTTGGTCCGGAGAACAGAGGAGTGGCTGACCAAATTTCTTCAAGTGGTCTCACACGACTACCCTATGCAATAACAACCCAACTCCTTGATCATATGGCCAAAACCAACAAGGAGACTGAGAAGGACCAAATTTTGGCCACACTATTGACTCAGCTGGATCTCGTGGCCAAACAGATTATGGAATTGGAGGTACCATACAAAAAGAAAGATCGGGTACATTCCCCCTCGTGAGCGTAGAAAGTCCAAGGAATACGAGGGTGGACAAATAGAAGGGATACTCTCACTCATTCTCCACAAAGTTGAAGAACACGACAAAGTGTTGAGTGAGCTAAAAGAGAATGTCTCACTGCTGAATCAGATGACTGCTTCCCATTCCATGTCTATTCAGCTACTGGAGACCAAATGGGTCATGTGTTGTCTCTTCTCTACCCCACGATTAAAAATTGAGTGGGGAATTGCATTGTGCCACGACGTTAACTAAGGTGCTTCTTGGGAGGCAACCCAAGTTTTACTTCTTTCATTTTGTTTTTGAAATAATCGTGTGTCGATTTTGCAGGTTAAATTGTAAAATGTGTTTGAAAAAGTGCAGGTTGGCGAGCTAAATGTTCAGTCGGCGACTCGCCGAAGAGGTTGGCGAGCCCGCTTGGACCGCTGTTGGACTCAAGAAATTCTAAGAAAGGAGTCTGTAAAACTCGGCGAGCCCCGGAGCAAATTGGCTTGTCGCCGAATGGGTCGGTGATCACGACTTTATCCGCCATTTGGACCCCTACATTAACTGGAGGTCTTGTAAAACTCGGCAAGGTAAGTGCCCACTCGGCGTGTCGCTGAGTAGGTCGGTGAGCAAAATTAATGTCGCTGAAAGGGTGAGAACTGGACGGTTTTAAAGGCCAAAGGTTTAAACTTTCAAACTCTTTCACATTCCCTCAGTTTTTAA
This sequence comes from Solanum tarnii x Solanum tuberosum, assembly GCA_029582315.1. NCBI lineage: Eukaryota > Viridiplantae > Streptophyta > Magnoliopsida > Solanales > Solanaceae > Solanum > Solanum tarnii x Solanum tuberosum. Next base: position 32,994 of record JAJONS010013868.1, on the reverse strand, counting down.
CTTCCCAAAATTACACCCGCACTATATTTTCCCATATTTTCATGTTTTTACTACTTCTTAGTCATCAAATGTGTGTTTGGAGTTGGATTTCTTTGTCGCCCTAGCATTTCAAAGTATATATTCGGCATAAAAAGTTGGTTTTCTGAACCCCGAACTAGTATTTAGCAATTTTACTCATTTGAAATTGTTTTTATCTTAGTGATGTGTGTTGGGCCTCTCTGAATCCCTAATTGTGTCCTTATATGCTAAATTTGCATTCGTAGACGTGCCTATATTGTCTAATTGTTGATTTCCCAAAAAATTGTGCTTAAAATTAATCGAATTCTTGTTGGGTTGTGCTTAATTGTTATTGGGTCTAGTTGGGTGAAGTCTGAGTAACCCCGGAATGTGCTAAATGATGTATTTTGCCCTATGATGGAGCGTTTGACATCATTCCTAAGGGCATAAGTCGTCAAATGGCCGATTTTGGCAAAACTAGGAGAAGTCTGAGTACCATGGGGGCATGGGTCTGAGTCTAATTGGGTTAGTGTCTGTTTTGATTTTGTTTTTGGGGGCTGCAGGGTTTATTTTGGAAGTCGGGAACCATTCGACGATTCACCGAATTCCCCAAGATCACTTTTAATTTCATGTTAATATTGAGTTTAGGTTCTGTAACTTTCGGCGAGAAGTTTGAGTTCGTCGAGTGCACTCGGCGACCTGCCGAAAGTCTTTTTTGATCACCATTTCTGTGACCCTAACCCTTAAAATGCATTGTAACTTTCGGTGAGCTAATCCTTGCTCGCTGAATGTTGTCAACGATTCACCGAAAGGTCCCTCCCATTGCCGACATGCCAATTTTCTGAGAAATTTTTAGCCAATCCTTTCGGCGAACACGATCTGGCTCGCCAAAGAGATTCGGTGACTCGCCGATTGGTTCAGTGAGTCTATCTGCAACTTTTTTTGAACTATTCCTTACTTTCTATAATGTGTTTGCAGATATGTCTAGACCAAAAGTGGCTGGTAGAGACATGTCGCCCCGCAAGAGGGACAAGGGAATCAAAATCAACGAGGATGCAGCTGCATCCAAGGCTACGGCTATCAAACTTCCCACAACAAGTGGGAAGGGAAAAGGGAAAGGAAAAACACATGCTCCTACGTCACCGGAGGCCAGCTCCGATAGTGATGGGATCTATGCCACTCACCTCACCACTTCTGAAAGTGAGGGTGAGCACCAAGATCCTCGGGCTACCAATTTCGAGCCTGAGGATGAGGAGCTACTAAAAGCCCAGAGGGCGGAGCTGCGATTTAAGAGGATGAATGATCCGTCTAGGATCAGGACTCCACAAGCCACCACTACTCTTTCTGCTCCAGCACAGGCTCTGGTCCTACAACCACTGGTACATGGTCCTCCTCCACGATCTATGAATAAACTGAAGACTGAGGATCATTATAGAGGAGAAGAGGTTGTCTACTGATGGCGTCATAGACAGGTATCCGGATATCATGAGCTGCTTGAGGTCCCCAAGTTCCAGCTGTTCACCCGACCCCAAGGTTTTTATGTTCCAAATTGGGTTCAGGAGTTCTACACTGCTTATGGGCCCTGGTGCCACAAGGGAAGAAGTTGGAAGCCAAATTGAAGTCGGTTGACTATGTGGTTATCAGGGGTAAACAAGTGAAATGCGATAGCAATGCTATCAATGCAATCCTGGGGTTTCAACACGAATTGAGGATGATTGCCAATATAAGATCAGGAAAAAGACATTAGAAAACATGAAGAAGTGGTTGGCTCCTTTGATATCAAACGGTACTCCTAAGTGGCTTGAGGTTGGATCACCCATTAAGAAGAAGGATCTCAATATAATGGTAAGATTCTGGTTTGGCTTCATCAGCAATGCTATAATCCCATCCCAGAACGAGTCGATTCTCCGCCACACCAAAGCAGCCTGTTTTGGTTGCATAATTGATAGGACGAGGCTGAACTTAGGGATGATCATTGCACAGGAGATGCTTATGAGGGCCAAGCAGCGCCAAACATCTCTACCTTTCTCGGTGTTGATTATCGAGTTGTGCAGACAAGCTTGGGTGCCTAGAGATGAGAAGAAGGATGTGAAAGTGATTCCCACATCTTCTACCGACATCCAGAGGATTGAGGTGGACTACTTGAAAGATGATGCCAAGAAGAAGTAGGCAGCCCCGGTGGATACATCCCCAGTTGTTGATGTTCCGACACTAACTGTAGAGGCAATATTTCCTACTTCGGCCCTTGGGCCTTCAGGTACATGTAGTGCTGCCCCTTCTGTTACTCCCAGTTCCTTCACTGCTTCTTTGCCTCCTAGACCTGGTTCTACTGCTGCTGCTCGACCTCCACTCACCTAGGCTGCATTACTACGGATGGGGCAGCTAGCCCATTATATTGATAGACGCACCTCCAGGATTGAGGCTACCATTCCTGGCATGATTGAGAGGGCCCTTGCTGATGCTATGACACCCATGAGTGTGACTATTGATGCCCTCGTGGCACGGATAGTGGTGTGTGAGCAAGGCAAATGGGCTTCTGATGAGGTGACGGCTCTAAAGGCTATTATTACTGAGTTGATGAGAGATGTGGACCAGCTGAAGTCCACCAACATGTCGATGATTTTCATGACAGTAGAGTTCCCTGAGGTGCCAGTTGATCTAGATGTTCCTTTGTCTATAACTGGAGATGACGTTCAAGTTGAGGAGGTGGCTGTTGTTGAGTCCGAGGCTGAGACTGATGAGGAGCAGCTTGGTGTTGATGAGGAGGCTTCTTATGATGGCCTTATAGAGGTTGATGAGGCCATGGTAGATGCAGCTGTACAGATCTTATTGGGGGACACACCCATGGCTGACCCTACTGGACCTATTGCTTCTGATATGACCCCAGGCTCTGATTCCCAAGATCAGAGTGTTGCACCGGCCATTGATGCCCCGTCAGATAGAGAGACTATGTAGACGTGACTTTTCTTTACCTCCATCTCTATCATTTCTACTGATTTTTGGATATTTTTATTGCATTTGAAGACAAATTACTTTTTGTTTGTGGTGGGGTGAGGCATTTCCATAACCACCTCTTGTGATTATTACTTTTGTATATCTGAAAAGTGTGTTTTGACACTGTTTTTATGGATGTTTGAGCTTGTGGCTCCTTATTTTAATTGCAAATGGTTTTTGGACCCTTCTGAAAAATTTTGCCACCTCTTGGTTGTGTTAGAATATGGTTGTTCTTGTGCAAATTTGAGTGTCGGTCATGATCAATACCGATGAATTGAATAGTGCTCTTAATCGAACAAAAATGAATGTGCGGCTACGATGAGGCCAACTGAAGTTGCATAGGCAATATATGAATTTTTTGCATCTCGTTGTGACTAGCCGATTATCGAATTGAGTCTCTTGTGATGAACATTGCACACTAGCAAAAGTGTGGAGTCTTATTTGATATTGGTGCCAATGCCTTGTGTGTTGAGCTTACTGTGAACCATGTGTGATGACACCTAGAATTTACCCCGTTGGTCCAGTTGACTAAGTGATGCAAGCTCTTGAAATGATCTTAGACAAAAAAATTAAAGAGTGAAACAATTTGACAGTATACCTCTTTTGTGGCAAACCTTGTGAGTGTGTGAACTATGTTGAACCCCTTTGAGTCTTGTCCTTTTCTTGGAAGAAACTTGAGCAAATGAGACCTCTCTTTATCCATTCATCCATAGTGCTCATGAAGTGTGGTGTGTTTGAATAGCCAACTTAGGCCAAAAGCTTAAGTTGGGGGTGTGGTGAAAAGAGAAGGAAAATCAAGAAGTGTGAAGAAGCCCCTCTTAATCCATGAATTTGAAAAAGATGGAATCCCTCCATACAAAAAAAAAAAGAGAAAGAAAAGAAGAAAGAAAAAAAAAAGTATGAAAAAGTGGTGAAAATTGCAAAAGAAATAGGGTGTCTGGTAGTCTATGAGAAGTGGATAATGGGGTGAAATTTGGCATGAATGAAAATGCTGAAGAAAAGGAAGGAAAGTTATTCATACCACATTTCATGAGGATAGCAGCCACTGAGCCTAAATGACCATACCTTTACACTTAGCCTCATTACAAGCTTTGAAAAGACCTGTCTGATCTTGAGTTAGCTGAAACAAATGTTGGTTGGAAAACAATGGCAAACCTATGGGTGAAATCACGCATATGTTCATCTTTTTTAGTGTGAGAGTTGTTTGTGATTCTGGAGATATAAATTGTTGAATAATGGTGTGTGAATATGGAATCATCTTTGTATGAGGGCATTTGAGTACCTTTGTTGAGCTTTAACTTGCACTTGAAGCAAGTATTGTGAACTTGAGAGTATTTGATAATGGTGAGTTGTACATCTTGAATCTTTGAGTACAAAATTGATCTTTGCATGAGTAAGTTGAGACTTGTTGTGTGCATTCATGATTGATTCTTTTGTAGCACTGTTTGAGACATCCTTTTTGAACTGCGGAACTTGAGTTTTACTTGAGGACAAGCAAAAGTTTAAGTTAGGGGTATTGATGAGTCAAAGATTTGGACTCATTTAGGGCTTTATTTGTATAAGTTTAGTGTCCTCAAATGCTCATTTTCTTGATTTTCAGGATTAAGGATTAAAGAGCAAAGCAACGACACTAAGTTGCAAAAAGAAACGAAGTGAGTTGAAAGAAGGAAGAAAAGAGACATGGTGATCGCCAAGTCCATTTGTGTGAGTCACCGAGTGGCCATTTGATCGCCTAAAGTTCTAGTATGCCAAGCCCTGAAGGAGAAAATCAAGTTGGCGAGAGAAAGGAGCAGCCGGTAGATCGTCGAGTGGTTCCGCGATGCAGTGTTAGATCGCCCAAAGTTACAGACCTGGAGGATGCTGAAGGCCAAGGCGAAAAGGCGATGGAATTGACCAAAGGGCGGATCACTGAGTTGATCAGCGAGCCTAACTTACTGCGCCGAATGGCCCTTCTCAGCATATTTTTGGCGACTATAAATACGTTTTTAAACATTTAGTTTAGGAGCTTTTAATCAATTAGTAAGTATTATACTTGGAAGATATTGAATTTTGAGTATTAAGAGAAGTTATCCTTAGCTTTGAAGAATTGAAGTGTTTTCACTTTTGAGAAATTGGAAGTGGGTCCTTAAGATTCTTCGATTTAGACCTTTGTAAAGACGAAATCAATCTTACCCAGTTGATGGAAACTCAATTTGGTAACAATTTTTATCTTTTTATGATGTCTAGCTAAAACGCCATTTCTTGGAGTGTAATTATGTGATTATGAGCTGATTTAGCTAATTGGTGTTGCTAATTGTTAGTTTAATTGCTATTTAAAAGTGAGTTCAATCATTTATTGTGGGTTAATTTAGGAATTGCAGTTGCAAATGTGATTCCACCTTTGTGTTCTTGGCTTGCTCGAGAGATAGGTCTTAGAACTAAGATACTTGATTGATGGCCTGTGGGTATTGGGTTATCATGGATTCAGCTCGAGAGTGAATCCTAAACCCTTTTCCACACATTCAGCTCAAAAGAGTGAATGGACTAAGGCATAGGTTGATCTTATTTTGCATGCTTGTTGATGTTCGAGAGAAATCGACTTGATTCAGGGTAAATTGCTCGAGAGAAAGTTTATCTCCTTTACAGCCTAGCTTACTCATTGAATTTTAGCCGTTTTCTAATAGTTGCAACTACTCATTTGTCTATAATAGCCTATAATCGAATCATATCCCAAGAACCCGTCTCATTATTGTTATTTTTGTGTTATTTACTGGTGCTGTAGTTGATAATTAAAACCAAAACCATCTTATTTGCCATTCGTTTCACCCCCTGATTTGAATTATGTTTTTATTCAATAATGTCTATTCCTATGACTGAATTGAATACGTTAACACTTTGCTATAGAATCTGAAACACGTACCGCTCCATGTGGGATTCGACCCCAACTCATTTAGTTGGGTTATATACTGACTAACGATCGTTGACACTTAGAATTGGATGAATTGTCCTTGAAATGTTAATCAATTGAGCAATAGTACCCTTCCTTGAGTATCTTGGTCTTTCATGATAATATGCTTTCTGTGATAGGTTTGTCTAGCATAATGAGGTGTTTTTCCTTGGTAGCTTTGAATTGGTAAATCGTAACCATTCATGTGTGATGACTTGTCTTGTACTAAGTAAAGAAGTACTTTCCATGAATTGTAGCAAGAGCTAAAGAGGGACTAGTCCCTAACCAAACAAGCATGTTTATGATGAAACAAGGTTACTTCAAGGAAGTATCGTAAGTATGTTTTAATATGAGATTTGGTTTTATGATGTATGATTAGCTTGGATTGTTGCTAGTGTTGCCTTCCTTGATATGTGTGACTAGAGGTATTCCCTTTCATATGAGAAATAAGCTAAGGAGGATAATAAAAGTGATGAACATAAATGATGGCCCAAGGTGGTTTACTTAGTATGGGTGAGATTTATGGGGTCTTATCCATGACTTGATTAAGTATGTTTTGAGGCTACTCATGCATTGTTCCTCTTACATTATGATGATATAAGTATTGACTATTCTTATGAATATGTTATATCTTTTATGTTTATGGATTATGTCTTATGTTGACTAATGCTTAGGTTATGCCGATGTTAATTATTTATGCTAGTTATCATATTTAGTACATTTTGTACTAATGCATACTCTTTCCTACATTCTTATCAAATGTAGGGTCCGGCGATATTGACTTCCATCCCCGTGGCTAGTATCTTAGTAAAAGCAAGGAATTGATGTTTTTGTGAGTCCTCATAGTGTTCGAGGAGATAGTCACCATGTTCTTATGTCTTTCTTTTATGTTTAGAACTTTGTATGGGCTGCGTCCCAAAGATTTTCATGTACTAGATGGTTTGAGACAAATGTTTAATAGTCTTCCGCTCATTTTATAAAAGACTTGACTGTATGGAAAAATGTTTTAAATTTCCGCATCATTTCTATTGCTTTATGTTATGATATGCTAAGTAGCTTGTATGAGGCCTCTCGGGTTCTTGTACGCCTTGTTACATCTATGGGGTACCACTTGGTCGTGACAAACTTGGTAATCAGAGCACAAGGTTTAGAATGATTCTAGGATGTCTCAAAACCACGTCTAGTAGAGTCTTGTTCATAAATGTGAATCGTGCCACATTTAGGAATGAGAAGCTATTAGATGATTAGGAAATATCTCTTCTTCATTACTCTAAGTCGTGTGATACAGTTTAACTTTATAAGGTCTTTCTCTTAATCCTTACCCGATGGTCTTCAGGATATGGCTACTACAAGGGCTAATGCTAGAAGGAATGAGGAAGGCAGTGTGGATTAAGAAGCTCCTCTACAAGCTCCACAAGCTTCGGTTAATCCTATGGAGGAGAACGTGACTAATGCAGAGTTTAGATCGACTTTTTAAGTGTTGGCTCAAGCTATGACGGCCCAAGCCAATAGGGAGGTTGTAGTCCCCATGAACCCTAATTTGAATACAGCGACTTCAAGAGTGAGAGACTTAACTAAGATGAACCCTCTAGAATTTTATGGCTTCAAAGTTGAGGAGGATCCTCAAGAGTTAATAGATGAGGTATATAAGGTACTTGCTATTATGAGAGTGATTCCGGTAGAGAAGGCAAAATTGGCCGCTTATCAATTGAAAGGTGTTGCTCAAGTGTGGAACAATCAATGGAAATAAGCTAGGCCGGTAGGAACGGGCCCCATAGAGTGGGAAGTGTTTAAGTACTCTTTTCTTGATATGTTCTTTCCCCTTGAGATGAGGGAAGCAAAGGTGCATGAGTTCATTAACCTTCGTCAAGGAAATATTAGCGTGAAGGAATATACTCTAAAGTTCATTTAATTGTCGAAGTATGCTCAACTCTAGAACCCTAGGTCGGAAATGAGTAAGTTTATGTCGGGTGTGTTCGATTTGGTAGTGAAAGAATGACATACGGCTATGCTTATAAATGACATGGATATTTCTCATCTTATACTCATTGCCAATAAATTGAGGAAGAGAAACTAAAGGGAAGTCTAAGGAGAAAATGAGGTCTAGAATGGAAGATGATAAGTCCTTTCATGATGGGTCCGACAGACATGGTCGTTCTAGGAATCAACAAAGGTTTTTTGGACAAAGTTCTTCCAATGCTTCTAAGTATAAGGAGGATAGGGTGTCTAACCCTAAACCGCAAGGAATTAGTATGAATCCCTATGGCCTACTTGTGCTAGGTGTTGAAAGGGACATGAGGGTAGATGTTTAGTCAGAATAGAGGGTTGTTTTAGTTGTGGTGTAGTCAAAAAATGAGGAATTGTCGTAAGGAAAGGGCTAAAGGAAGAGAGGATGCTCCTAAGCAAAACAACTTTTATGCACTTCAAGCTAGAGGTGAAGAAGGGTGTGCTCCCGATGTGGATATCGGTATGTTGATAGCTTCTTAATTGATGTTTATGTTTTGCTAGATTTTGATGTTATCTTTGTGATGCATGTTCATGAAAGATTGTGTTTTGAAAGAAAATGAGTTTATATGATTGATTTCCTCACGTTGTAGTGCATTGAGTATGAGTTGCCTATAGATTTCATGAGATGAATTGATCAGGATGCCTTAGCTCAGAATTGAGAGATTCCTCCTTGAATGAATGCTTTTTGAGAGTGAATTGCATATGAGCTCCATGAGTTTGTGTTGAGCATTTTTTAGCTCAGAGATGGTAGTTCCTCCTTGGACATGATTAGATATGAGATTTCATACATAATGGGTTGTTAGATGAAGTTCCTACTTCCTTGCGTTGCATTGCATATGTTTAGCTTTGAGTTGACGTTTTCCTCCTTGGTTGTGTTCATTTAGATGTTTTGTATGCATGATGAGCTATTAGTCTAGAGTCGTTTCCTTTAAGAGGTGCCTAGAATGTCATTCGAGGACGAACGTCCCCAAGGGGGAGATATTGTAACACCCTGTAGTTTAGTAGGCGAACTAGGGCTAAGTAAGAGGGTGACAAGCCAAGACAAAGGGGCAAGAGCCAAGGCAAAGGGGCAAGGGCCAAGGCTGCCCCAAGCTTGCCAAGGCACTGCCCATCTTCACGACCACCACCACGGCCATTGGTGAGGAACACGGCTCGTGGTGTGGCCCATGGTGGCTAAGGCTGTAGCTACCCTTAAGGCTGTCCAATATGGCTCAACTTCACAAGCCACTTCACGGCCAGTGGTGAAGACCACGGCTCGTGGGAAGGCCCGTGAAGATGCCTTCAACTTTTGGAGGCCAAGATTGGTGGCCTAGCCACTGGACCAAGTACCACGGGCAGGACCATGGCCAGTGGTGAGGACTACGGTTCATGGACTCTATCGTGAAGCCTGGCACTAGGCTGCCCAATTAAGGGCTTCTTGGGAAATTCCTATTTAAGTGGGAATTAAGTGAGGTCATTTTTCCTAGACTTTGTACACCTATATAAGATATTTTAACCCTTTAAACTCACCAATTAAGTCATTATTTCCAAAACCCCAAAAGAATCCCCTAGTTCATCCTCTCAAATATTTCTCTCTAGAACTTGAAGAAGAAGATAGAGTTTGAAGCTAGGTCAAGATCAAGACACCCAATCTCCTAACTTTTGAGGGCATTGTGACTAAGGTATGATAGCTTTTCATCCATGGAGTTCCCTAGTTTTCCCCAATTGTGAAGATGAAATCCCCAACTCTAGTTGGGGTTTCTTCCAATATTGTCGGTATTGATTTATGTTTATCCAATTGAGTGGATAATGATTATTTATGATTGAATAGTAATAAATCATGTTTTTAAGATGAAATTACATGTTTCCATGCCTAATCCATGTCTAGAAAGATGAAATTGAGGTAAGTGGGTTTTGTGCCTTGAAGGGGGAAATTGAGGATTTAGAGATAATCTTATAGGATTGATGATATGTATTGTAGATTGATTTAGATTAGGGCATATAGATATGAATTGAATGAGGCTAAAGTATACATGTTGAATCATGATTTGTAATGCTTGAGTTTATGCCTATATGATAATATATTATTAGAATTGCTAAAGAATGAAGCATGTGATTATAATGTCTTGAGATATAGACATATATGATGATGGTAAGAAGTATTACCTTGAGAGTAAAGCTTGTAGTTATGAATGTTGATTACTAGGGCTTTAAGAGTAGAGCTAATGTGATGAATTATGAATGTTGAGGCTTTGAAAGTGAAGTGTCTATGATTATGATGTTGTTGTTATGTTGTTGAAAGGACATTCTCATATACACACCTATGCATGAATGTATAATGTGAAAGGTTTTCTCACATAGATCTAAAGAGTTATTTTAGTGATGTACCTTTGATCGGTAGGCTAAGACCACTCTTTCATGAGTAACTAAAAGGAGCTAGTGTAATGATCTAACTTGAAGTTGTGACATGAAGTCCCTTCATGAATATCTTGACTTGGTAAGACAAGACCATGCATGGTAGCTTGAGTAAAAGATCTCATGGTAGCCTTGGATTGAGAAATCGTACCCTTCCTAAGGTTAACTTAGACTGGCATAATAGAATGCTTGCATGGTAGCATGACTTGGTTAGGCCAAACCATTTCATTGGTAGCTTGGACTTGCATGATAGTATGCTTTCCATGAGAGCCTGGTCTAGCATAATGAGGTGCTTTTCCTTGGTAGCCTTGATTTGGTAAATCATAACGATTCATGTGTGATGACTTGTCTTGTACTAAGTAAAGAAGTACTTTACATGAATTGTAGCAAGAGCTAAAGAGGGACTAGTCCCTAACCAAAGAAGCATGTTTCTGATGAAACAAACTTCAAGGAAGTATCGTAAGTATGTTTTAATATGAGATTTGCTTGTATGATGCATGATTAGCTTGAATTGTTGCTAGAGTTACCTTCCTTGATATGTATGACTAGAGGTATTCCCTTGCATATGAGAAATAAGATAAGGAGGATAATAAAAGATGATGAACATAAGTGATGGCCCAAGGTGGTTTACTTAGCATGTGTGAGATTTATGCGGTCTTATCCCTACCTTGATTAAGTATGCTTTGAGGCTACTCATGAAGTGTTCCTCTTACATTATGATGATCTAAGTATTGACGATGCTTATGAATACGGTGTATCTCTTATTTTTATGGATTATCTCTTATGTTGACTAATGCTTATGTTATTCCTATGTTGATGATTTATGCTAGCTATCATATTTAGTACATTTTGTACTAATGCATACTCTTGCCTACATTCTTATCAAATGTAGGGTCCGACGACATTGACTTCCATCCTCGTGGTTAGGATCTTAGTAGAAGCAAGGAGTTGAAGTTTTGGTGAGTCCTCATAATGTTCGAGGAGATTGACACCATGTTCTTATGTCTTTCTTTTATGTTTAGAACTTTGTATGGGCTGCGTCCCAAAAAATTTCATGTACTAGATGGTTTGAGACAAAGGTGTAATAGACTTCCGCTTGTTTTAAAAAGGACTTGATTGTATGGAACAATGTTTTAAATTTCCGCATCATTTCTATAGCTATATGTTATGATATTCTAAGTGGCTTGTATGAGACTTCTCGGGTTCTTGTACGCCTTATTACATCTAGGGGGCACCCCTGGGTTGTGACATAAATACATCAAGAACATGTGCCTAGCACATGTCTATCCTATGCCTTAGCCGAATTTACATCAATTCCAACACTTAGAATATTTCAGCCTGTTTCTGACACTTAGTTTTATTTCAGTAAATCTGTCAACTCGTGTCAACACTTGTAAATGCCTTTGCCTTGTCAAGCCAACACAATGCCTTGCCTTGACGACGACTCTGCCCACACGTATGACCCTAAAGTCCCATACGCCTGTCTTTGCCATGTACGTCCAAGCTGCCTTGCCAACACCCAAGCACCTTGAACTCTTTTCTGCCCACTAACACTTAGCCGCATGTTATTAAGTTCTAGTAAAAAAAAAATATTATGCAAAGATCTTATTTATATTCTCAAGCGTGTTACGTACACAATCCCAAGCGGATTTGATCAATGCATTATCAAATCATTTTTTTTAAAACAACTAATAATTAGTAAATGTCTAACCATAATAAACTTTATCGTCCATGTAGAGAGTTAGCTTAAAGGTGGTTGATTTGTGGTTAAACTGACATCTCATCCGTACTATACAAGGTCAAAGGGAAAAGAGAAAATGACACACAAAGATGGAATAAAGTCGAACAATGATGAAGTCTAAAATCAAGTGGTTTCACAAGAATCAGTGTCTAGAGAAAGTAAGGATGTTGATGCAACAAATGACTGAAATGTATGAAGCTTTGGATAAATGGACGACCTCCGCCATCTTGAATTTTTGAGTATCTAAACATGAATATGTCATCCCCTATCCAAGTATCAACCAATGATCCTATTTATCCATCAGGATTTGGCCCATATGCTAACACATCCAACGTCGTTGGAACTTCCACGATACGCCCTTTGAATGTGCCTATGATAAATAGTCCACTCCATGCAAACGGCGCCAACTAATACAGTCTCGGAACCAACAATGGTACCAAAATCCAATAATGATCCCCAACTCAAATTTCAACAACATCAAGGCTATACCCTTGAACTGAATCTTAAAATTCCAAGCTCTTACCCTACACTTATCATTATAGTTCCCCTTTCGAAGTTTAGAAAACTGTTAAGAATGAGGAACATGAAGAAATGACTAGAAAAATGAAGAGTTTGGAACAAAGTGTAAGAGATATGCAGGGATTAGGAGGTCACAAGGGCATCTCAGTTAGTGATTTATGCATATTTCTTCACGTCCATTTGCCTGTCGGTTTTTAAACTCCAAAGTTTGAGAAATATGATGGACATAGAGATCATGTAGCTCATTTAAAGAGATATTGTAATCAACTAAGAGGGGCAGAAAGCAAAGAAAAATTGCTCATGGCTTATTTTGAGGAAAGCTTGATAGGAATTGTCTCAGAATGGTTCATATATCAAGATACTTCTAACTGGCATACATGGGATCATTTGACTCAATATTTTGTTCAACAGTTTCAATATAACATTGACATAGTTCAGATCGTACTTCACTTGCCAACACGAGGAAAACTATCACTGAAATTTTTTGTTAATATGCTATTAGGTGGAGGGAGCAAGCTGCCAGGGTTAAGCTACCAATGAAAGAGTCTGAAATGATTGATATTTTTCTCAAAGGGCAAGAACCTGACTACTTTCATTATTTACTTTCCGTTACTGGAAAAACATTCGCTGAAGTTATTAAGATCGAAGATATGGTGGAAAATGGCATTAAATATGGAAAGATTGTAAGTCAAGCTGCTTTCAGAGCCACGACACAAGTTATTAAAAATGGATTAGGAAATCTTGGGGGAAAGAAAATGAAGAAGGATGTAGCAAATGTTGTGTCAGGCACACAAAAAAATCCAAGGGGTCCACTTTATCAATATGCACCACATTAATTCCATCACTATCTCCTCATCAATATGAACCACCTCAATTCCATCACTATATCCCCATGCAAGACACACAATACTCTATTGTCCTACCTCAATATGCAGTCTATAGTGCACAACCATATGCACATTCACCAAACTATCCTCAATGGCAAGCACCAACAAATCAAAATGTTCATCCTTCTTCTCAAAATTTTTTAGCACCTTATAATCCTCGTCCAAGACAGGGATTTGAAGGAGGTCAAAGACCTATGAATAATTTCACACCAATTGGAGAGTCTTACACAAGTTAATTTGAGAAATTGAAACATTTGAATATGATAGAGATGATTCCTCAAAATTATGCAGATCCTCGTTTAAAAGGTTTCAATTCTGTAGCACAATGTGCATACCATTATGATTCCCCAGGGCACAGTACTGAAGATTGTCGAAGTTTGAAAAGTGAGGTGGAAAAGATGATCCAAGAAAAGATGATTGTGGTCCAAAATGATAACCCCTCAAATTTTACTAAGAATCCTCTACAGACACCTAATAATGTACACTTTATAGAGATGATATGTGATGACAAAGAATATGACAATTCTCTCAATTCTCAAGAAAAGACAATTGAAATTGGTGGAGCTTTCATGAAGGCTAATGTGCAAATAGTGGCTAAGAAGTCAAACTTGGTGATTGGGAAACACTCTTCTTTTCTCTCAAAAAGAGTGTATGGATAGTTTATTTTCTCATCATTTCTGCTATACAATTCAATATTTTATTTTTATTTTATTTTAGTAAGTCAGACCTTTCCATCATTTCTCTTATGTGTCTGTTGGTTGAGTCTTGTCACAGTTTGAGTTAAATTTAGTTTGTTATCTTGTCATCAAGTATTTTTTATCTTTATATAATCTTTGTTCTGTGTCACTTTGATCTGTTCTGTTTGGCTTTTCATATATGCATCTCTTTTCAATTCAGTTTTTGTGACATGACATGCAAGAGGATTGAGTCAGATCTTAAGATTACATCTAGTCATGGAATGAATACACCAAAGAAGTAAAAAATAAACTTGAGGAAATGAATAAAGGACTAAACACCTTGATACGCCGTTTAGCATCGTAAATGGTTAAAAGGATAAATTTCATTTAAATTGACATATGTCTTTTGTTTTCAAGAAGGTATTACTCAAATAGAGATTTCAAGCTGAAAAATATAGAACAAAAATGATAGACATATCCATCAATGCATACATTACAAAGAAATATTGTATGAATTTAACTTCACATCTTAAATGACATGCTTGTATTTGACATTTTTAATAATTGATATGACGAAGACATTTCATTTATTATCCAAACATCGTGTAACTTTTTGGTACCCCTTTTGAGCCTTAATTTTATTTTCTTTCATACCCCTCTTTTGGAAACAAAATACAATTAAAAGAGAGTCACAAATTTAAAAAGAAAAAAACAAGTCACCAAAAAGAGTCAAGAAAAAGAAAAAACAGTTGAAAAAAAATTCAATAACAACAATAGAACATGCTTCCTGAATTACGTTCGACCTGATTCTTCTTTTGACAAGATACGTAGGCAACCTTTATTTGAGGTTCAATCCAATCAAGAAAAGTCTAGAAAGTCCTTATCACAAATACTGGGTTAAATAATAATAATAATAATAATAATAATAATAATAATAATAATAATAATCATAATAATAATAATAATAATAATAATAATCATAATAATAATCATATCAATAATCATAATAATAATAATAATAATAATCATAATCATAATAATAATAATAATAATCAGAGCCTAGGAACTTGCATGGTAAATATGAGATTGATGTGAAGTATTTCGGCATAGATATATTCTCTTCATCATGGATCTAGGAGATACTAGTACTAAAAGTACTCGATTGGAAGAGGTAGATATACCTCAAAACCTTGATTTGTTAAACAAATGGACTATTCCGAAAGTTGATATAAAAACCATTTATGATTATGGTTGGTTTGATAAGATCTCTAATAAGCAACTTATAAAATCTACTAAACAATCTCTGGCGTTAAGTTCTCCGAACAGACTATTCGTTTACTGAATAAACGCGATGTTGATGTTTATAAGAATCAATACAAGTTCTTGCATATTGGCATGGTACATATTTCTTTTAAGCCTCTAACTCTTAAAGGGTTACCTGAGACATTCTTAGCTGCTCTCCGTGATGCGAGAAATTTAAATTTTTGACAATCTTTGATTGGTTCGATTGAATCTATAGTAGCTTATGGCCCAGTTTATTTTAATACTCAGCCTAATTTGCAGTTATCATTGACTGATTCTAATATATTAGATGCTTTGACCCTGAACGTTAAAACGCATGGTTATAATTATGCACCTGGATCTGAATTGATCTGGTTGTCATATCGTATTTACTATAAACTGCTTGCTACTTTGAATCCATGATGTAAATTATATGATACATCGGATCAAACTATCTTGGTAGAAACTAATTTTGCAAAATCTAAGGTCACTACTAGAAGACCTATAAAATGGGAAGAAATTAATTTTCCTACTACTTGGACTTTGGAGTCTGTTATACCTCCTGCACAGATGACCGATGCAGTCACTAATTTTGAATATTCTCATATTACTCAGAATTCCAATGGTAAGATTTGCATTCAGTTTGACGAAAAGAGTGTCCCTTATAATAGACATTCATTTTCTGATAGAAGACCTGCTATCCAACATATTTCGCCTATTGAACCAATTTATGGTCCTGCTCGTAATCGTGCTGCTTCTTTGCATACCTTATTATCTGTTATATCTGCTGATAAAGATAAAATCAAAATTGACCCTTGATTAAATATAGTTCGAGTAAATGATAAGTCTTCTGATATCTCTGATAAGGATATTCCTTCTGCATCCGAAAAGGATTTCAATCCTAACGACACATGATGATGAATGCACACCAGATTTATTTTAGTCCAGGTTCACTGGCACGGAAATATATTCAAAATGAATTTTCTAGTGACAAATGGAACAGGTTTAAAACTTTGTTTTTTGACACTTATAGTGCTGATGATTTAAATAATATTTCTCAAGAATTTTATGAGACTTGTGCTTTGCATAATCAAATTATGTTCTTTGTTACTTGGTTTATAACTACTTATTTACCTTTATGCATTAACGTTCTTAAATGATCATATAAAGATGAATTTGGTAATATTGTCAAAGCTATTTATCCACCTCAGGCATCTTTTATTTTACCAAATAATACTGGTATTACTTTTACTGCTTTTCAAAACTTTGTTGAAGAAGATGTTGCGGTAGTCAGCATCAATGAAATTAATAATTTGATTTCTCAAAATAATTATTTGGAACTTTATTTTAAAGTATTGGGTGAACATATTAGTTCTCTTGATAAAAAATTAGATGAACTAACTGCTTTGATAATTCAGATAAAAACGAATTTAAAATCCCCTGAGAAAGCCTCTACTTCAAAACAGACTTCAGAGCTTTCTACTCAGGTCCAACGACCCCCTGAGATTCATGATTTTGTTTTTAAACCTCTTTTTGATTTAGAAGAACTTCTTGATAAAAAGTTTTCTGAATTCAGTGCTAAACCGATGGATTTGTCCGAAACTTTTAGGGATGAACTGGAACAGGCTTTTGATTTTAAAGAGCATGTTGCATTAGAGTTTAATAAACTTCGTGGTTATCCAAAAAAGAATAGTGGTAGTACTACTCAGTTTACTCATAAACCTAGCATGCAAACTTATTATTATTCTAGACCTACTCCTTAAGATGTAATAATAGAGGAACGTGACTGGAACCAGACTAACACCTGTTATAGTGGTACTGAAATTTATAAATGGAATCTTGATGGTCTGACTGATAAACAGTTAACTATTATTGTTCATAGAATGCTTATGTATGCAAGTATCTGTAAAAGTGTTAGAAACACAGATAGGAATATTTGTAAAATGATAATTGCAAATTTTACTGGCCAACTCAGAGGTTGGTGGGATAATTACATGAGCGTAGAAGCTAAAGTTGTAGTTATAAATGCTACTTCAGATACTGAAGGTGTTGATTACCTAGGAATGGCTCTAGTAAAGAATAGAGAAGATATTGTTTATACTTTAGTCTTGACCATTCTAGAACATTTTAATGGTAGATTTACCAACCAGTATGAAACTGTTCGCAGTTTATTGAATGGACTACGATGTAGACATCTGGGAGAATTTAGATGGTATAAGGATACTTCTATGAGTCGAGTTATGGAACTACCAAAAAATTGTCTGGACCATTGGAAAGCTAAGTTTATAGACGACTTGCCCCCTTTATTTCCCGAGAGAGTTAAAAAGACTCTTAGGACTCAGCAAGGAGCTATTCCATATCATACTTTTACTTATGGTAAGTTGATAGGAGCTTGCACTCAAGAAGGAATAAACCATTGCAACGAACTAAAGGTTTCCAGACAGCTTAAGATAGATAAGTTAGGGAAAGATCTCAATTGGGAGACTTCTGTACCCAGTTTGGGTTACCTGGTACTTCAACTAATAGCCAGAAGACCAAACATAGAGATTCTAGGGACTCTAATCCTGATAAACCTTATAGGAAAAGAAGGTCTAGACGAAGGTCTAGGGAAGAACAGCAAGAGCAAAGAGCTCATCATAAATCTGATCAATTTACAAAAAATATGTCTAAGCGAGAACTCGCGAAGATTAAGTGCTAAAAGTGTGGTAAATTTGGGCATATAGCACCCAATTGTAAGCTTGAAAAGCTGAAGTCTTTAGAACTAGATGAAGAGGTTCGTGATAAGATTTATAGTTTCTTGTACACCTCTGGTTCTAATTCCGGCTCAGAAGAAAACATAGATTTGCCTGAATCTTCTGATGATAAGCAGCCTGTTACTATGAATGTTTGCAGGTGCCATGGGGATATTTGTTCATGTGAAAATGATAAATTTTATAAATTACAATCGCAATTCGAGGATTTGAAAAACCAAAAAATGATTTTGAGTTTGAATACTCTGCACCGTATTCTTTGTCTGAAGTTAATAATAGACTTGCTAAAGAACCTGTTATTTTACGCGATACTTCTTTTAATGATTTAAAAGGAGAGATTGAAAATTTTAAAAATGAGATTAAATCTCTTAAACAAAATCAAATGATTTGTGATCATCGTATTACTCAGATTGAAACTATTCATAACAAAGAAAAAAATATTACTGAAGAAAATACTCTTGCAAAACCTGTTAAAATGGATCCTAGCCAAGATATGTTTCTAGGAATGATGCAAATTGTTACTGCTCATAAATGGTATATTAAATGTACCATACTGATTGATAATACATTCTCTATAACTGATATTGCTATGATTGATAGTGGAGCTGATGTGAGTTGTATTCAGGAAGGTCTCGTACCTACCAAATATTTTGAAAAACTACTCATATGGTCAAATATGCTTCTGGACATGCTTTAGATATAAAGTATAAATTGCCTAATACGCGTATTTGCCAAAATAAAGTTTGCATTCCGCATTTCTTTTTCTTGGTTAAAAATCAGTTATACCTTCCAATTATACTTGGAACCCTATTTATCCTTTCACCAGCATAACTGCTAAAGGTTTTGCTTCTACTTATAAAGACAGGGATATTAGTTATACTTTTATCACTGATCCTATTTCTCGTGATACTAATGCTTTAATTAATATGAAGCAAAAGCATGTTGATTCTCTGCAGCTTGAAATGTTTAGTGTGAATATATTTGATACTTTAAAATCAACTAAAGTACAGGAAAAAATTAAATTAATTTCCGAACAAATAGCTGTTGATATATGTGCTGACCATCCCAGTGCTTTTCGAAATCAGAAAAAGCATATTGTCACTCTTCCATACGAAGATAATTTCTCAGAAGATGATATTCCTACAAAGTCTCATCCTTGCCAGATGAACGCCGAATTGGTTGAATTCTACAAGAAATAAATTGATACTTTATTATAGAAAGGCCTGATAAAACCTTCTAAATCACCCTGGTCTTGTACTGCATTTTATGTCAATAATGCAGCCAAAAAAGAACGAGGTGTTTCCAGGTTAGTTATAAATTATAAACCTTTAGACAAGTTTTTAAAATGGATTAGGCATCCTATTCCAAATAAAAAGGAGTTATTGTCAAGATTATATGACGCCAATATATGTTCAAAATTTGATTTAAAGTCAGGATATTGGCAGATCCAAATATTTAAGGAACATTCTTATAGAATTGCTTTTAATATCCCATTTGGACAATATGAATGAAATGTTATGCCATTTGGTTTGAAAAACGCTCTTTCTGAATTTCAAAAAATAATGAATGATATTTTCAACCCATATTTGGATTTCATCATTGTTTATATTGATGACATTTTGGTTTATTCAAAAACTCTGGAAATGCATATTAAGCATTTAGACCTTTTTAAGAAAATTGTTATTCAAAACGGTTTGGTGATTTCTAAACCAAAAATGAGTTTATTTCAAACTAATGTCAGATTTTTAGGACATCTTATTTGTCAGGGGAAGGTAACCCCCATTCAAAGATCTATTGAGTTTGCGTCTAAATTTCATGATGGTATTACAGATAGGACGCAATTGCAAAGATTCTTGGGAAGTTTGAATTATATTTCCCCTTTTTACAAGAATTTATCTCGTGATTTGGCCCCATTATACGACAGGCTAAAAAGGATCATAAGTCACCTTGGACTAATAGTCTCACTACTTTGGTAAAGGATATTAAACTTCGTGTTCAATCTTTGCCATGTTTAACCCTTGCTAACCCTGCTTGGCAGAAGATAGTCGAGATAGATGCGTCTAATACTGGTTATGGAGGAGTATTGAAAAAAATTAATCCTCATGATAAAACTGAATATCTGATTCGATTCCATTCTGGAAAATGGAACGATGCTCAGAAAAAATATGTTACGGTGGCCCATGAAATGCTAACCAATGTCAAGTGTGTTTTGAAATTTCAAGATGATTTGTACAATCAAATTTTTTTGATAAAAACGGATGCACAATCAGTCAAATATATGTTTGATAAAGATTTTAAACATGATGCATCGAAATTAATATTCGCCAAGTGGCAAGCATAGTTAGCCCCCTTTGACTTCGAGATCCATTATAAAGAGGGGAGTGATAACTCTCTTCCAGATTTCTTATCTAGAGAATACCTATCTTCTTAAAAATGATCTTTCTCAATCCTTTCTTTATCGATAAAACATTGGTAACAATCTTAAAGGTGGTTCCTCTCAACCGAGACGTACATTAGATTATTCTATGGAAAATCATTGAGAGTATAGTGATGGATATTTTCACAATTCATAATATTGAAGAAGTCATCAATTTTGATGATCAGAATTATTATTATCAAAATTATTATGAATTTAATGATCTTATAGATGATTAAAACAAAATGCTTTGTTTGTAGAATGGACCCTCCTTGGGTGACCAAGGGTCGAGGTAGAAATAACCCGCGTGGAAGGGGAAGATCATCCCCCGGATAGTCATCAGGATCTTCATATGGATCCTCGTCAAACTCTCCGATTTTACAGAGAGGAGGCATGAGTTTGATAAACTCAAAAGTATCTCAAAAGGCGACATCATCGTCCGTACATCTGGAAGATATCCCAGAAGGTAGTCCGTTATATGTAGAACTACAGGCCTATTTGTCACAAAAAGAAAAAGGTGATACCTTTGCTTTCATTTCCAAAGACGATATTGATGATATCAAATCATACGAAAAGGTAGCCAAAAAGGAAATGATATTTCTTTTGGAAAACTCTGAAATTCAGAGAAAAGACGAACCCTGGAAGATATTCCGGCGTTAACTGATTAACGGATTATATTTTCTGGGTGAATCATATAAAACCCGCTCGTATTACGAGACCATTTTGATAAGTACTGGTAGTGCTGAATTTCAGCACTTCTCAGGATACAACACTAGTGAGAACATTTATAACTTCTCCAAGATGATCGTCAAACAGATTATTTCGATAGAAGATTGGGGTATTTCCTCAATGAAAGAAAGACAGATCAGTTTGAATAAGGTACCCACTAGTTTTACCTATTGGGATTATATTAATGCCTTCAGTAAAGTCCTCTACTATAATAATGAGAGGCGTAAACATACTTGGTTTGTTAAGATTTGTGCAAAGATATTTGCTGAACCGATCCCTAACTGGTTCTTGAACTGGTGGTCATACCACGGTCCGACTATAAAGATTTTGCCAGATCCTTTTTTAAAATTATACAAAGAATGGGTTAAGGTTTCGCCAAACCTTAATAATTTATACCACACCGATCATATTTGTTATATAGAACAAATCGAACAAATCTATTTCTTCATAGAGTTCTCTATCCCTTGGGTCCATAAATGAACCCCAGAAGTCGGTTATATCGAACAACAAATTCCGTGTTTATATCGAACTTATTATAACAATTTTTGGGACAAATTGATGAATAAAGATCCCAAGACTAAGGCATTATATGGTCAAAAATTATTGGACCTCATTACCCAAAAGATTCAAGATTATGGTACTACTCCTTATAAAGGGGTCATCACTGATAACTTCGTTAAGCATATTGCGAGAAGGATTTCCATCTAGGATGGAAATAAAGAAGACATGATAAATGAATATTTAGAGGAAGTTAGGAGGAATCTTCTCCTCAATATCACTCACTATGCAAAATCAGACACTTCTATGAGAAGTGAAACAAGTGATGATGCACAAGAAGATAAAGATGCACAACCATGTGGAGATTCACTATAGCAAACGGAAGATTTCCTATTCAGCCTAAAGGGAAAAGAGGTGTAAAACTTATCCTGAACAGTAAAAGGCACTATTAACAGTAGCAACACTGTTGAACAACAGTAGATATACTGTCACCAGGACCCAGATAGGGACCCATGACCCCTATACAAAGATGTTTTTCTTTTTTTTATAAATAAGTTTGTTTTCTTTAGTGGAAGGGCAGGTTTTAGAAAATATCTCTCTCTCTCTCTTCTGTAAAGAACTCTCTCTCTTTATTGTAATTTGTGAGCTTGCCGGAGACTTACTGGAGTATAAATAAAGAAAAGTATTTACATAGGCCCTGGTGTTTGGCCACAAAATACTCCCTAATTCATTTCTGTTATTTACAGTATTTCTCTTCTCTGATCTAAGTCGTGACCATGTCCGGCTAAAGAATTATATCTATGTCGGATAACTAACTTCACTTTTATATCTACCATGAAAGATCTAGACTTTATCTAAATATAAATAAATTTATCTATGATTTCTTGACTTGGTTCTAACATGGTGGTACAGTCAGATTTGATACTTTGATAAAGTGTAGATTTTTATTTTGATAAAGTCTAGATCTTTCATGGTTAATATAAAAAGTGAAGTTAGATATCCGACATAGATATGAATCTTTAGCCGAGCATAATCACGGCGTAGATCGGAGAAATAATAAGAGATAAATCAGAAATGAATTAATACCTTACAAAGGTGGCCGACTCCAAGGCCTACGATTGAACTATACAAGTTGTATTTACTTTCTGGCCAATATCTGGGAACTTCAAACTTTACAAACTAAAGAGCTTTACAATATTGAGAGAGAGAGAGAGTGGTTTTCAACTTGCCCCCTTCTCAGACTAAAACTAAACTTATTTATACAAAGAAAAATAATCTTTGTACAGTAATTGTGGGTTTCTTATTAGTGGGTCCCATATGTGCAGTAACAGTGTATCTACTGTTGATCAATAGTGTATCTACTGTTGATCAATAGTGTATCTACTGTAGATAGTGGATTTTACTGTTAGAGATAAACCTTACAGCTTGTCCGTTTTCTTTAGTTCTCGAACGAAATCTTCTGCCTTTTTCAGCGTATCTTCTAAACTGAGTTTTTCCGACTCACAAGGTTGAGACTCTTGAACATCTTCTGCTACGTCATCACTTGTCTCACTTATCATAGAAGTGTCTGATTTCTCGTATTGAGTAGTATTAAGGAGTAGATTCCTCCTGACTTCTTCTAGATAGCTAGCGATCATTTCCTCTTTATTTCCATCTTCAATGGAGATTTTTCTGGCAATATGCCTAACCGAGCTATCATCAATTATCCCCTTTTGAGGAGTAGTACAATATTCTTGGATCGTTTTTGAAATAAGATCCAACAGTTCTTGTCCGTATAGGGTTTTTGTTCTAGGAACTTTTTTCATCAATTTGTCCAAAAATTATTATAAAAGGTCATGTATAAACAAGGAATTTTCTCCTCGGTGAATCCCACTTCTGGGTCCATTTGTGAATCCAAGGGTTAGAGAATTCAATGAAAAAATAATTTTTTTTCAATTTTTTCAACATAACATACATGATCTGTATGGTATAACTCGTTTAGGTCCGGTGAGACTTTGACCCATTCTTTATATAATTTAAGAAATGGATCCGGCAAAATTTTTGTAGTTGGACCGTGGTATGACCACCAGTTCAAAAATCAAATAGGAATTGGTCCTGCAAATATCTTTGCACAAACCTTTATAAACCATGTATGCTTACGTCTCTCATTATTGTAGTAGAAGACTTTATCAAAAGCATGAATATAGTCCCAATAAGTGAAACTCATAGAGACTTTATTTAAATTGATCTACCTTTCTTTCATTGTGCAAATACCCCAATCTTCAACAGATATAATCTATTTAATTATCATTTTGGAGAAATTATAAACATTCTCGTTGGTGTTGTAGCCTGAGAAGTGCTGAAATTCAACACTACCAGTACTTATCAAGATGGTCTCATAGTAGGATCGAGATTTGTATTACTTACCAGGGAAATATAATCCATTGATTAAGTAACGCTGGAATATCTTCCAGGTTTATTCTTTTCTCTGAATTTTAGAGTTTTCCAAGAGAAATATCATTTCTTTCTTCGATACCTTTTCATAAGACTTGATATCATCAATGTCTTCTTTAGCTATAGAGGCAAAAGTATCACTTTGCTTCCGAGATAAATATGCCTGCAGTTGTGCGTATAACAAGCTATTTTTCTGGAATATCTTCCAGATGTACTGACGATGATGTTGCACTTTGAGTGATTTTGGAGTTTATCAAACTCATTCCTCCTCTTTGCATAATTGAGGAGTTAGAAGAGGATCCGTATGACGATCCTGATGATGATCTTCCCCTTCCTCTTGGGTTATTTCCCCTGCCTCGACCCTTGGTTACCCAATGAGGGTCCATCCTGCAAACAAAACACTTTGTTTTATTCGGATGTCTGATAGTAGTCACTGTAATAATTTTCTTCATCGATATTGATGATTTATTCATAATCATGAATAGAGAAATCTTCTCTAAATATATCATCGATAACTTTCCATAAAATTAATTCCTGCAAATCTTTATCAAGAGGAATTACCTTTAAAATAGTGATTAAAGATTTTTCATCAAAGAAAACCGAATAACAACTCATCATGAGCTAAATATTCTCTAGATAGAAAATATGGAAGAGAGTTATCACTCCCTTTTTTATATTGAATTTCAAAATCAAAAGGAGCTAGCTAGGCCTGCCACCTAGCAAATATTAATTTTGATGCATCATGTTTAAAGTCTTTGTCAAACATATATTTCACAGATTGTGCATCAGTTTTTATCAAAAACTTTTGATTGTATAAATCGTCCTGAAATTTCAATACGTATTTAACGATGGTTAACATTTCATGGGCGACCGTAGCATATTTCTTCTAGGCTTCGCTCCATTTCCCAGAATGAAATATGATCAAATATTCATTTTTGTCGTGGGGATTAATTTGTTTCAATATCCCACCATAATCAATATTAGACGCATCCGTCTCAATAATCTTTTGCCAAGCAGGGTTAGCAAGAGTTAAACAAGGTAAAGATTGAACATGAAGTTTAATATTCTTTACCGAAGTGGTATGACTATCAGTTCAAGGTGATTTATGATCCTTTTTCAGCCTGTCGTATAAGAGGGCCAAATCACCGGACAAGTTTTATAAAAGGGAGATATATAATTTAAGCTCCCTAAAAATCTTTTCAATTGAGTCCTATCGGTGATAACATCAGGAAATTTTGATGCAAAGTCTGTAGAACTTTGAATAGGGGTAAGTTTTCCTTGACAAATATGATGTCCTAGAAATCGAACATCCGTTTGAAATAAACTCATATTTGGTTTAGAAATGACCAAACCATTTTTTATAACAATATTCTTGAAGATGTCTAGACGCTTGATATGCATTTCAAATATTTTTGAGTATACCAAAATATCATCAATATAGACAATTATAAAATCCAATTAAGGGTTGAAAATACCATTCATGATTTTCTGAAATTCAGAAGGAGCATTTTTCAAACCGAATGGCATAAAATTCCATTCATATTGTCCAAAAGGGACATTAAAAGTTGTTCTATAAGAATGCTCTTTAAATATTTGGATCTGCCAATATCCTGATTGTAAATCAAATTTTGAAAATATATTGGCATCATATAACCTAGACAATAAATCACTTTTGTTTGGAGTAGGATACTTAATCCATTTTAAAAATTTATTTAACTGTTTATAATTAATAACCAACCTGGGGACACCTCGTTCTCTTTCAGCAGCATTGTTAACATAAAATGCAGTACAAGACCAAGGTGATTTTGAAGGTTTTATCAAACCCTTTTGTAACAAATTATCAATTTCCTTTTTGCAAAATTCTACCAATTCGGTGTTCATCTGGCAAGGACGAGATTTAGTAGGAATATCATCCTTAGAGAAATTATCTTCAAATGGAAGAGTAACAATATGCTTTTTTTTATTCCAAAAGGCACTGGGATGATCAACACAAATATCAATAGCAATTTGTTCAGAAATCAATTTAATTTTTTTCATGTGCTTTGGTAGATTTCAAAGTATCACATATATTCATGTTAAACAATTCAAGTTGCAGAGAATCAACATGCTTTTCTTTCATATTAATCACAGCATTAATATCACGAGAAATAGGGTCAGTGATAAAAGTATAACTAATAGCTCTGTTTTCATAAGTAGCAGAAAAACCTTTAGCATTTATGCTAGTAAAAGGATAAATAGCATTTATAAAAGGGGTTCCAAGTATAATTGGAGGGTATAACTGATTTTTAACTAAGAAAAAGAAATGAGGAATGCAAACTTTATTTTGGGAAATGCGAGTATTAGGTAATTTATACTTTTTATCTAAAGCATGTCCAGAAGCAGATTTAACCATATGAGTTGTTTTTTCAAAATATTTAGTAGGTACAGGACTTTCTTGAATACATCTAACATCGGCTACACTATCAATCATAGCAATATCAGTTATTGAAAAACTATTATCAATCAATATGGTGCATTTAACATACCATTTATGAGCAGTAACAATTTGCATAATTCCTAAGAACATACCTTGTCTAGGATCAAGGTTAAAAGGTTTCGCAAAAATATTTTCTTCAATAATATTTTTACCTTTGTTATTAACAGTTTCTATCTGAGTAAGACGATGATCACAAATCATTTGATTTTGTTTAATAGATTTAATCTCATTTTTCAAATTTTCAATTTCATTTTTTAAATCATCAAAAGAAGAATCTCTTGTAGAAATAATTTGTTTATTAAGTCTGCTATTAATTTCAGACAAAGAATAAGGTGCAGAATATTCCAATTCAAAATCATTGTTTTGTTTTTCAGAATTTTTTGAAAAACTAGAACTTGCATTATTATTAACAGCTAATTGAATAATTTTTTCACGAATATTATTATCAGTAACTTCTTTTAACAATTCTATCACATTATCAGAAGTAATAGTATTGATATTCAAATCTTCAAATTGAGATTGCAATTTATAAAATTCATCATTTCCACAAGAACAAATATCACCATGACAAGCATTGCAAGTATTCATATTAACATGCTGATTATTATCAGGTAAATCAGGCAAATCAATCTCTTCTTCCGAACCTGAATCAGAATCATAATCAGACTTAGAACCAGAAGTGTATAAGAAACTATAAACCTTACCATGAATTTCTTCATCTAGTTCTAAGGTTTTCAACTTTCAAGCTTACAATTGGGTGCTATGTGACCGAAGTTTCCACATCTATAACACTTAATCTTGGCGAGCTCACGCTTAGACCTATTCTTGGTAAATCTATTAGACTTACGAAAGGCTTTTCTAGCATTGTGTTCTTCCTTAGATCTATATCTAGACCTCTTTTTCCTATAAGGTTTGTCAGGATTGGAGTTTCTAGAATCGCTAGACTCTCTATGTTTCTTCTTCTTGCTATTAGCCGAAGAATCAGGTAAACCAAACTGGGTACAAAAGTCTCCTAGTTGAGATTTTTCTCTAAGCTTATCTATCCTTAGCTGTCTAGATAACTTCAATTCATTGCACATATTAATTCCTTCTTGAGTGCAAACTCCTATCAGCTTACCATAAGTATAATCCTTATAAGGAATTTCACCAAGAGTATTTCTCAGAGTTTTTCTAACTCTCTCGGCAAATAAAGGGGGAAGGCCATCTATAAACCTAGCTTTCCAATGCTCATAATTGTTTTCGGGTAGCTCCATCACCCTACTCATATAAGTATCTTTATACCATCTAAAATCTCCCAAGGTTCTACATCGTAGACCATTTAACAGAGTACGAACAATCTCATACTGGTTGGTAAATCTACCATTAAAATGTTCTAAAATGGTTAAGATTAAGGTATAAACAGCGTCTTCCCTATTTGCAACTAGAGCCATGCCCAAGTTATCAACACCTTCACCATTAGAAGTGGCATTAATCACAACAGCTTTTTGCTCAATGCTCATATAATTATCCCACCAACCTCTGAGTTGGCCAGTAAAACCTGCAATAATCATTTGGCAAATATTTCTATCTGTGTTTTTAACATCTTTATAGATAGTTGCATACATAAGCATTATTCTATGAACAAGAATAGTTAACTGTCTATCAGTTAAACCATCAAGATTCTATTCATAAATTTCGGACCTACTATAAGAGGTATTCATTTTATTCCAATCGTGTTCCTCTATAAGCACATCTTGAGGAGTTGGTCTAGAATAATAGTAGGTTTGCATGCTAGGTTTATGAGCAAATTTAGGATTACCACTATTCTTTTTTGGTTAACCACAAATTTTATTAAATTCTAAAGAAACATGATTTTTAAAATCAAAAGTGTTTTCCATTTCATCCGCAAAATTTTCTGACAAATCCATAGGTTTTGCGCTAAAATCAGAGAATTTTTTGTCAACAAGTTCTTCGAAATCATAAATTGATTTTAATTTGAAATCCCGAATCTCAGGGGCCCTCTGCACATGAGTAGAAATAGCAGGCTTCTGCATTAGTTTTAGAAGTAAAAGCTTTATTAAAAGTCTTTGAATTATTTTTTATTTGATTTATCAAAGCAGTTAATTCATCTAATTTTTTATCAAGAGAACCAATATGTTCACCCAAAACTTTAACATAAAGTCCCAAATAGTTATTTTGAGATATCAAATTATTAATTTCATTGATGCTGACTGCTGCAACATCTTCTTCAACAATATTTTGAAAGCCAGTAAAGGTGATACCAGTATTATTTAGTAAAATAAAGGATGACTGAGGGGGATAAATAGCCTTAACAATATTACTAGATCCATCTTTATAAGATCGTTCAAGAACGTTGATGAATAAAGTTAAATAAGTGGTTATAAACCATGGTACAAAAAACATAATTTGATTATGTAAAGCATAAGTTTCATAAAACTCTTGAGAAATATTATTCAAATCATCAGCACTATAAGAGTCAAAAAACCAAGTTTTAAACTGGTTCCATTTATCACATAAAAATTCATTTTGAATGTATTTTCTTGCCAGTGAACCTGGACTAAAATCTATTTGGTGTACATTCATCATTAAGTATTATTAGGATTAAAATCCATTTCGGATACAGAAGGAATATCCTTATCAGAAATATCAAAAAAATTATCATTAGCTTGAGCAATATTCAAATGAGGATCAATTTTTATTTTATTAACAAGTCTATTACTTTGATCCGCAGATATAATCGAAGGTATGGTATGTAAAGAAGCAACACAGTTACGAGCTGGACTATACACCGGTTCAATGGGTGAAATATGTTGAATAGTAAGCAATTTTCTATCAGGAAATGAATGTCTATTATAAGGAACACTCTTTCCATCAAATTGAATGCAAATCTTACCATCAGGATTCTGAGTAATATGAGAATACTCAAAATTGGTGGCAACATCCGCCATCTGACTAGGGGAAATTACAGAATCCAAAATCCAAGTAGTTGAAAAATTAATTTCTTCCCATTTTATAGGTCTTCTAGTAGTGAACTTAGATTTAGCAAAATTAGTTTCTACCAAAATAGTTTGGTTAGATGTATCATATAACTTACATCTTGGGTTTAAAGTAGAAAGCAATTTGAAATAAATTCTATAAGATAAACAAATCAATTCACAACCAGGTGCATAATTTTAACATTCAAAGTTAAAGCATTAAGAATATTAGCATCAGTCAAAGATAACTGCAAATTAGGCTGCGTATTAAAATAAATCGAGCCATATGCCACAGTGGACTCAATCGAACCAATCAAAGATTGCCTAAAATTTAAATTTCTAGCATCACGCAGAGCAGCTAAAAAAGTTTCGGGTAACCCTTTAAGAGTTAAAGGTTTAAAAGCAATATGAACCATGTCAATATGCAAGAAATTATACTGAGTTTTATATAATTCGATATCTCATTTATTTAACAAGCAAATAGTTTGTTCAGACGAATTTAACGCCAAAGATTGCTCAATTGTTTTAATTAACTGTTTATGAGATATTTTATCAAACCAACCATAATCATAAATAGTTTTAATATCAATTTTGGGAATAATCCATTTGTTTAACAAATCAAGGTTTTGAGGTATATCTACCTCTTCCAATCTAATACTTTTAGTACTCATTTCTCCAAGATACATGAAGAAAAGAATATGTCTATGTCGTATACTTCACATCAATCTCATATTTGTCATGAAAGTTCCTAGGCTCTGATACCAAAACTACAGGATCTCTGAAGACTGACGGTAATTCGTGCGGTCATCTTCAATCTAGTTTTAACATTCGAACTCAAAGTGTAAATTCGAATCGAAATATATACAAATTTTATATAGTTTGATGACTATATGGAAGGATCTCAGCCTTATTATTATTATTATCATTATTTTATTTTATTTTATTTCATTTTTATATTTTTGGAAAAAAGAGTCGATTCCAAAAGTTATAAATCTTAATCTTGTTACTGCATTATCTTTGAGCTTTCATATCGATCCTTTATTTGTAACCCTGTTCAAAAGCCTCATTACAATCCAAATAAATACCTTTTGATCAATTTTTAACAATGAAAAGTCAAGCAGGTTTTTGATGTTGATTATCGTATAAGGAAAATATCATGTTAGAAGGAGTGAAAATGAAAATCCTCAAAAGCATAGTAAAGAATCATTTGGAGTTAAGAAAAAGTGAAAAATGAGAGATTTTTATTGGTGAAAATCATCATGGCACCGTAAGGCAATGGTGAATGAGAGACATACAAAATGAGAGAGACTTGTTGGCTAAAATCTTTAGAGGCACCACAAGTCAAATGTAAGCAATGAATCTAGTGCAAAAGTTTGATTATAGAAGTCCAACTTCAAAAGTTGAAGGTCTGACAAAGATGAAGTTTAGATTGATTGGACAGACCAGGACATTTAATCAAAAATGCATGTTATGATCATTAGAATTGACGTCCACTCTCAAAGAAGTCCATTTTTCTCTCTCAAAAGGGTCAAATATTATTTCTTCTTATTTTTGTGTCACTCAATTCAGTTTGTAATTTTTCCTTGAGTTAGTCTTCATAAAAAAATGCAGGAAATGATTTCAAAATTACTACTATCTCCTCAATTGCACAAAGAAAATTTCGGTAAGCACATCAAATAAGACATGATTCAAGAAATAGTGATACGCATAGTGACTTGTCAACAATTGACAAATTTTGAGGATTTGTATGAATACAAGATTCAATGATTATTGGAGGGTACAAATAATATAACATATGTCAAGTTTGCAATTCTGAATAACTAGAGATGTATTCAAGATTATCGAGATGTGCTGATTAGAAAACGGAAAAGTCCACCCTAGTAGAAATCAACTTCAAACATGGCAACAACAAAAACAATCATCCTCAAAGGCAAGGCAACAAACCGATCACCATTAAAAAACTCACAATTTTCTTCTTTGTTTTTGAAACATGGGGCCTTCTAGTTGAAATAAACTTTGTTTCAGAGATTCAAATTTGCTAATAGAGTTAAAACAAAAAAAATCTCACCATTTTTCTGTTTATGCTTGCACAAATTGTTATTTTTTATTTTCTCCCAGGATAAACATTTTCTAGTCTGAGACCGACCGTTACACTTCCTAGTCTGAGACTGTTAGTTTTTATTTTTCTCCTAGGATAAATACTTCCTAGTCTGAGACCGTTATTTTTTATTTTTCTCCTAGGATAAACATTTCCTAGTTTGAGACATTATTTACTTTATTTTCTCCTAGGATACACACATGTTAGTCTAAGACAATTATTTATTTTCTCCTAGGATAAACACTTTCTAGTGTGAGTCTTTATTTTTTATTTTCTCCTCGGATAAACACTTCTTAGTATGAGATGTTTTTTTATTTTTTCCTAGGATAAACACTTCCTAGTCTGAGACGTTATTTTTCATTTTCTCCTAGGATAAACATTTTCTAGTCTGAGACGGGTATTTTTATTTTCTCCTAGGATAAATACTTCCTAGTCTGAGACGTTATTTTTTACTTTCTCCTAGGATAAACACTTCCTAGTCTGAGAGGCTATATTTTATTTTCTCCTAGGACAAACACTTACTAGTCTCAGACGTTATTTTTCATCTTCTCCTAGGATAAACATTTCCTAGTTTGAGACTTTTATATTTCATTTTATCCTTTGATAAACACTTCCTAGTCGGAGACAGTTGTTTTTATTTTCTCATAGGATAAACACTTCCTAGTCCGAGACGTTTAATTTTTATTTTTCTCCTAGAATAATAAATTCCTAGTCTAAGTTTATTTTTGAAAATTTACATTTGCTAATAACTCAAAAAAAAAAAATCAGTGAAAATTGGGGCAAAAAATTTGTTTATTTCTTTTGTTTGTAATGATCTGTAAGCTTCTTAAAGCGAAACATGGATTTGAAATTCAGTAACAAAGTTTCAACTCTTAATAATCAATCCCCATGATAGCCAGAATCAACTTTTTCAATGCATGTACCAGCCTGACCTCCTGATATCTACTTCTATTCAACTACTGATCAAGAAAACATGCAGACATTCAAGAACATTTTCAAATTGTCATTTTGAAGAGTGTCAAAAACTCACTCTGAATGACAATTTTAAGCCTCCAACTAAGTTCAAGATCAAGGTACTCACTAGAAGGAGCTAGATGATATCCGAAGATCAAGACTCAGAGTGAAGATTGAATTCAAGATTCAAGAAAAGTTGCATAGATAGAACTTATACTTGTATTTTCTCATTGACTATTAGC
>JAJONS010013867.1:0-38911 GCA_029582315.1 Solanum tarnii x Solanum tuberosum | reverse complement strand
CATATTTTTTTGTTGAAAAAATAGGTTTTACTAGCGAATGGTTGTTGGAGCCTTAGTCGCCACTAAAAATCACTCATAACCTTTAGTGGCAATATTTTGGGAATTTGTGGCGACTTTGTCGCCACTAAAGGTCAAGTTCTTTTGTCTTAGTTGGCAATGCTTAGGTGGAGGGATTAGTCCCATGTGGCTTGCCACGTCATTAAAAATTTGGGGTGTTAACTCTTGAGGGTATTTGTGGTCTCCTGGGATAACGGCGGGGGTATTTTTTATCCCAAAATGTAATGGAGGGTATAAGTGATCTATTTCGCGTAGTTCAGAGGCAAATTTGACCCTTTTCCGTATATTTTATCATCGTCTTCAATGAAAAACCCTAAGCAGCACATCAGGGAGCTGAGTTTTGCAGTTTAGGGTTTATTACAGTCTCTAATGGCTCCCGCAAAAGGTACATGTTTGAATCTCCTATTTTTCTCATTTGATTTATAATTTTAACTCCAATTAGATATACATTTTAGATTGTGTTCAGTAATAAGCTTCATATGTTGTTGGAAGCTTGAACAAAAGTAGTTTAATGGCTGAATATTCTACTATTTAGATTTCATTGTTGAGTTTCAGAATTGTGAAGCTTGGTTGTGGATGTTAACATATTTGTTGAATAGATGGCTCATTTTATTTGTGGATTTGCTGCATTCCTTTGAAGTTTAAGGGAATCATAGTTGTAATAATTATATTAAGGTTTGAGTATAAGTGATTTCTTTTTATTGTTTTTTGAGATGAATGTGTATCGTAAACAACCTCTCTACCTTTTCAAGTTAAGGTTACGTGTCCTTCCTAGACCCTACTTGTGAGATTACACTGGATTTGTCATTTTTGTTTGAATGCTAAGTGATAGAGGAGCTAGTTCCAGCTAGAAATTTTGCAGGATTTTGGATTATATAGGATTTGTTTTTGAGATAATGGTAGTGGTTGTCTATGCCAGTTTGTTCGAGGAATGCATAATATTTAGGCAGAGGGGATGTTAGGTAATGTAGGTTGTTGAAGAATCAAAACTGATTTGCTATATAAAATGAAACTATCAATGAACTTCGTATAGGTAGTTGCAGTTAGAAATCAGGTAAGATTTTGGCTTTTGCTTTAAAGGATTTTTTTAAGATTATGGCGGCGGATTTCTAGGCCAGTTTGTTTGACTAATCCATAGGCTACCTATCTAGTTTTGGGCAGATGGGGATGGGACATATGCTTAGAGCCACAATTATTCATGTTGAGATAGTTAGAGCTAGCTGTAAGGGCAAACGGCTTGGTACTTAACTTGATAACCATGAGCGTTAACCGCAATGATGTGACTTTTTAGGTTTGACTGTAAATTCAGGTGTTAGATTTATATCGTTTACTAGTACTGTTTATCTACCTGGAATCTCGTGATGCAACAGAAACAGAAGTGATGCGAGTTGAAGTATCAAAACTGATTTGCATGAGAAAATTCGATCAATGAATTTCTTTTGCATATATTCCTGCTAGTAGAGATACCTGATCTGTTTTACTTGGTCTGGACTTGGAATTGCCAATGCAGCAGATGTGGCAAAAAAAGGTGACCCCAAACCCAAGCTGTCAAGGCAGCCAAGGCTGTGAAGTCGGGATCAACCTTTAAGAAGACATCAAAAAAGATACGAACAAAAGTTACATTTCATCGGCCTAAGACATTGAAGAAGGACAGAAATCCCAAGTATCCCAGGATTAGTGCACCTGGAAGGAACAGACTTGATCAGTACCAAATTCTTCAATGTCCTCTTACCACCGAGTCTGCAATGAAGAAAATTGAGGATAATAATACACTTGTATTTATTGTTGACATTCACGCTGACAAAAAGAAGATTAAGGATGCGGTGAAGAAAATGTATGACATCCAGGCAATGAAAGTCAATACGTTGATCAGGTAAACTACTTTCTTCTTGCTCTATGTTTTATGCCTTTTTGTTTGGTTAATAGGCACATTAGTTGTTCTCTACTTCTCTTAGCCTCGAGTTCTTTAACAGAGAAAGGTAGCTCCATATCTCTTTTACGTTCACCATTCTCTCGATAAGGTTGTAGATGCCTGTCCAATAATATCAAAAACCTCAACTTTTAAGCTTAGTTTTGTGGTAATTTGTGCATTAAGCAATTTGTCTCATTATTCTGCATCTCCTAGTTTGCATTAACACTTTCATATCTCAGCAATGCTTTAAATTTCCCAGTATTATGCTGTTTCGAATTGTTCAGTCATATCTAAGCTCAATGTGTTTGTTATCCTGGTTCAGGCCTGATGGAACGAAGAAGGCCTACGTGAGGTTGACGCCCGACTATGATGCTTTAGATGTGGCAAATAAAATTGGAATTATCTAAACGCGTTAAATAGTTAGTATTTTCTGAGTATGAGAGTTAACAACTTGTGAATTGAAGGTACCCAAATATTATTCAGTTTTGACAGTTGAGTTACAAAATATACTGTTCCATATAAGACTTCCAAATTATCACTCTTACGGCTCTCACAATGTATTTTTATCATCTTAGCATGAAGAAAGTCGAAGTGATTTACAAAAAACTAGTTATGTGAGAAGTTTGTGTTTGATCAATAAATTTTAAGAACACTTTAGATACTTAACATCGATATTTGAACTAACGGAGATATTGAAATAGTAATATTTGTATATTTTATAAGTCTAAGTTACTCAATTTTCTACTTTACAATTATTTTTCTAAATTTAAGTTCACGTCCAAATTTCTTTTCAATCTCAATTCAAAATCACCTATCGAGACCTCAAAAGTGTCTAGAAAATATTTTAAACTAAACAAGCAAAAGACTTGATACATAATTAGTGCTTCAAAGTTTGTTAGGATATTTCATTAAAACACTCCAGTTAAACTCAATTTCAATTAAATATCTCAATTCCTAATAAATATTTCAACTAGAGGCTTTTAGTTCAAATTTTAATTTTTTTTGCATGAATTATCATAAAGTAATTGAGTTAATCATATAAAATATTTTATTCTTTTTAGTTATACATATTTGCCTCAAGTATTAAAAATCCAATCACTTTCTACTTGAGGCAGGTATATAAGAAAAGGAGAGTCATATCTTGTATTATTAACTTAATCATCTTATAAACAAATGAAATGAAGGCAAAAATCTTTTTCAAAACCTGACTTTTATGTTTAATTTTGGATGTGTATAAATAAATACTTAAATTTGTATAAAATTAAATAAATAAACATATATGTCCTATGTGGAATCTTATCTAGCAATTTGCATTCCATATGTATGCCACATAGGCTTTATGTGTCTATTTGTATACATGATGTCCCACATGTATTATGCCACGTAAGCCTTATGTGTAAAATTAGAGCACATAAATATAAAACGAGACTAAATTTTATTTTATTTTTGATAACCGAGAAATCCGTCTGTGACCCGCCCTTTGGACCAATCACATCCTTCTAAACTCGGTAGATAATGGGCCCACCTCTCTACCCTTCTCCACTTAAATATCGGACTTCACTTTGCATGGTGTGGGGCTTGAACCTGCGACCTAAGCCACAAATCCTCCACCTTTTGCTACTTGAGCTAGGCCTTGGGGGCAAAACCAGACTAAATTAAACAACACATTTATGAATTATTATTCAATTGAAGTAAAGCTTTAGTTTAAACCCCCCAAAAGATATTATTTTCAGCCTCTTCTCTGGTCCACTTTATTACATCATACGAACACCCCAAAAACCTCCTAAAACCCTTCAATTTCAATCCAATTTCCGCCATGAATTCCAACTCCACAACTCCAAATTTCGATAATCTTCTTCTCCAATCGTTAATGGGCAGACTCCAAATCCGTCCTCCTCCTCTTCCTTCATTAAACCCACCATTTCTTTCTCCACAATCACTCGAAGACCTTCTCTTCAACAACCTCCCTTCCGATGAAGACGATGATGAAGAAGAAGATCAAGACTATAACCTTAATGGATCCTCCTCGAAGTCCCAGCTCTCCAGAGAAGAATCCCGGCTTGAAAAACAGATAATCAGAACAATACTTACTGGAAAGATTGATTCATTGAAACCCAATTCGGGTCAGGCTGTTACGATTGGTGAACATCATATATGTGTCGGGTTTCATGAAGACCCAGGTACGGATTATCGGGTTTGGGAATGGCATGGACATATTATGTTGTTTGATGAGGAAAATGGCTATACACCGGAGTATATTTATGGGAATTATTTTGAAAGAGTTAGTGTGAAGTTGACGAAGAAGAAGAAAGCAGAAGAAGAAGAAGAGGAGGAGGTAGAGGAAGTTGAGAAAGAAGAGAAGGTGGGGAATTTGGGGTTGAAGGAGTTGATTGAATCAGGTGAATCAAATAGTGAGGGGAGGATACTTCGTCGGAATATGAACGCTGGCACTCCAAGGTTGGTAGAATAATACTTTTCAGTCTTCTCAATTTGTTATATAATCTGCTGTTCAGTTTTTATACAGGGGGTTTAATTTACATTCTTTAAGGTGTTTATTTCCAGAAGTTTGGATCTTTTAAAGTACTTTTAGCATAGAAATGATAGCGCAACGAATGCTTTTTTTGGGCATTTGAATGATTTTCCTCTTCTTTTAAGAGTATTGGGATTAAGTTAATCTAATTAGAGCTGAATTGATATAGAGAATTTGTATAGGTGACTCAAATAGTTTGGGATTGAGAAGATTTTGTTGTTGTTATTGATATATTTTTCGGTTATGGAGTAATGAATTTAAGCTGCCTTTGAATTAGTTCTTCTATGAAGGTTGAAAATTTACCAAAGATATGCACTTTAGCAGGTTTAATAGATACGGTCTAAAGAATATGGTTGCTGTTTAGATATACTTGAGCATTATTATGTTTCTTTTATACCTAAATGAGATTTGATTTCATTAATTCCAATGTCAGCCTCTAAATCATAAATCTTTGCCTTCTCAGTTTGTTTTTGTAACAAATCAAAAAATATGCCAGCTTCTAAACCTTTTAGTATGAATTTCACTGTTGCCTACGCATTTAGCTGTGATTTTGGAGTTCTTAACGATACTGACTACCAGTTTGCAAAAAACTGCATTTTTGAGACCTGCATGTTTATACAATTGGATGCCAAAGGTTTAGCGCGAAACTCACTGCATGGTCTTGTATTTTTTCCCTTGGATGCTAGTTGATTTACTCATATGTATGAAAATAAACTAGTTTCCTGAAAAAACCTCTAAATTCAAAGTGTCGGTTGACCACTATGGTATTGCTGCCCTATAAAGAAGGAAAAACTTTTATTTTATGCCTAATTCTCCAAGAGGCTGAAGTAGGATGAATAGCATATTGCACAGGCAACTTCCAACTCTTGGTACTTTTATGGTCCCGTAATGTGGTTGTTAAATTATCAGGAATAGGCTGGGATTCGCAAGGTAAACTTTCTATGCAGTACTATGTTATATTAACATGCTCAGCTACCTTTCTAGTGATGCAATAAACTGTGTCTTGAACTCTTAAAATTTACAATAATAATATGGAGTGATATTGCCAGAAACCAAACTTTGACTCTTCCTGATCCATGTCGATGAAGTATATAACATTGGTTCTCTTAGAAATTATTAATAGGCTTCTGAACAACAGTGTGCACTTAGAGGAACTGCTTTATTTTTCTTCTCCGTACCCTCAATCAAAACGTCTTTCAATTTTAGGATGTTCAATATTCTTAATACAAAATGGGCCTATTGAGACAGCAAAAGTTTTGATGGCCGAGATAAGGATGGTACAAGAAACACAGTACCGTTACCAAAAAGTATATATAGAGCAGCACATCTCTTTCTACCATGACTTTTAGAAGTTGGTGATATTGAGGTGATACCTTAGGCTGCAATTCATAGTGGTAAAATTTTCTAATTCCATTTCTGTTTTTATGCCATCTCTAAGATCGTAGAAGTGGTATACATTTTTAGTATTCTTCAGTTTCATCTGATATTCTGATCCTTGAAATGTAAGACTAAGACCCGTAGTTTTTTTAGTAAGTGATATGTTTATAGCTTTTGTTGCGGGACTAGTTCAATCAGTATTGCTTCTACTTCTCATCATGCTAAAGTATTACAGCTGATTCATCCATAGGAAAGAGTCAAAATGTTGGAACCTTATAAGTAAGATAGCTTCAGAGCCTCCTGCATTCTTAACTGAAATCAGCAAACTATCCTAGTAATATTTGTCATTGTTAGAGATTTTTTCATATGGGTTTAAAAATCTGGTTTCATCTTTCCCACATTCTATGGCATCTATATCTCTGTAACAGCCTTATCAAGCATTTTGACACCTCTGTATCTTGCTTCCTGTCTTTCGGTGCTCAGTGCAGTATTCATTCGTATGCTATGCTGTTTTTCTTTGACCAAAGTGATTGTATCTTGTTGCTTGAAGTTGATTTCTGCTTTGTTATTCTTTGTAAGTATTTAATTTATTAACAGTTTTGCTGCGACATAGAGGTGTTTTGAATATGACTCTTTGCTCATCTTTATTCTATTCATTTTGATTTAATTTCCATACCTTCATTGGCAGGGTCTAGCTTACAGGCTGGTGAATTTGCTCTTTTGCAACAAAGAGGTGCTCTGCACATTTCCCCTTGGCTGGATGGAGGTTTTTTCATCTTACCATCTCTAATCTATTTGGTATTTGAATGGCATACCAAGTAGCTTGGAAAGTTAGGAGAACACAGGCTACAATTGAAAGTTTAGGAGAACACAAGCCTGTATTGAATGTTTAGGAGCTCAACGCTGAGCAGCGTGGAGTTGAGACTACTTTTCTGTGATAAGACTCTTCTGTTAAATTCTCAAAGCGGTTGCCCGTGTATATTGGGTTGATCACAGATTATAAGATATTCGATTTCTGAATGTTGATTGTCACTGAACATCTTTTTGGGGTGTTGGTGTGTTGAGTAACATGTTTTTGACGACTTGTCTCTGAACTAGTTTGAGTATGTTTTAACTATTGATAATACTTTTTACTATGCCATTTTCTGCAGTTCTTTTGTGGAAAGTTTAGTTGATTTGTGTAATCTTACGCTCTGCTGCTTTAGGGGATAGAGTGTTTACTACCAGCTACTTGGTCGAAAAATAACCAAGATATAAAAACTCAAGACTCTAGTTCAGACCAAAATGTCCGGACGATCGAATTTTTTTTGATTCATAGTCCCACAAATAAGGTCAGGAGAGTGAGGACTGAGGTGTACGTAGAGAAGTTGACTCCAATGGCCCTATATGACAACATAATTATTGGGGGAAAGAGTTATTTTGAACTAAATCCTACTAAATAGTTTAAGTCAGAGGATCCAGAATCCTTAAACATTTGGCAGAGAAAGAGTTCCACCTCAAACCACATATTCTTAGAAGTGAACAACTATATTCAAGTACAATACAATATCGTTCAACAAAAATGCTATATTGCAATCAAATATTTCACTAGAGTCTGTGGTCATTGGCCAGTATATGTGATATTGCAATTTGCAATTGAATATTTCATTAAGATGCACGAGTCTCTGATCATCATCGACCAGTCCAACCAACGGTCTTATTTGTCGTAATCCCAAAATTTAGTGG
Organism: Solanum tarnii x Solanum tuberosum; assembly: GCA_029582315.1. Lineage (NCBI taxonomy): Eukaryota > Viridiplantae > Streptophyta > Magnoliopsida > Solanales > Solanaceae > Solanum > Solanum tarnii x Solanum tuberosum. The sequence goes on along the minus strand of JAJONS010013867.1, from coordinate 31,310 downwards.
ATCTTGTGGAGGTGGCGGTGGAGCTCTAGGCATACTTGGCTTTGCAGGGTCAACGAAAATCACCCAGCCATCCAAGAACTTGGCGTTCATTCCTTCACGAGCCTTTTCTGCTTCTTCTATTGTTTCATAAGAAACAAATCCGAACCCCTTTGATCTCCCAGTTGCTCTATCAGTAATTACTTTCGCTGTACATCAACACATACATAAAGATTGGTGACTGTTCATCACAGATGAATCGGAATCTAGCAAAATAAAAGAGGAAGATGAGGAGGAAATTTCTTATTATTTACCTTCAGTAAGACATCCGAATTCTTCAAATGCCTTTTTAAGGTTCTCATCACTAGTGTATCTTGAAAGCCCTGCACCAATGTTGCATCAAAGGGAAAGACGAATGTAAAAGAGCTGAGACCTAAAATGGACCATTTATTTTCACGTACTTTTAACACTTGCATACAGCAAGTTTCACTATAGTCAATTATTACTTCGTCACAAAGATTTCCCAATTCTGCTTCTTAATATGTGATCCTCGACTATTTTTTTCTTGCTTTGAAATTGTTCAACATAGAAGGGTTGCAAGGAAAAACATATTTAATTATAGGTAAAAATAACTTCTGGGTCTCAACTAGCACAACCTATACATAGATACAAGTTAACCATGTAGAGAAGTGCAACTCTAGTAGTATGAGAACAATAGCAGCACCTAACACCTGTAAGATAACTCAAGAACCACCACGACTACCTCTAAGAGAATATTGAGGCTTATGTTCTTCTAAACAAGATATACTTAGGAAACTGAGCCCCCCTACTTTCTCAGATGAACTTTTTAAATTACCAAAGCTTGCCTAAAAAAAATTGTACTTCTACATGTGCGGTACAGTATATTTACACTTCTTTTGTGCCAAGGGTCTATCGGAAACAACCTCTCTACCTTTCCCAGACCCCACTTATGAGATCAAACTGGGTATTTTGTTTTATGTATGTCCTCTTAGAATTTAGAAAAACAGTTCCAAGCACATGAATTACTAAGAAACTAGCATCTTTTCAGAAATACTTGGATGGTCTAGAACTATGGTCCTAAATCAATATATCACGCCAAGTTACTTCCTTTTTCCCTAACAACCAAGAAATCTCCAAGGTAAGTGGCACACAGTTCAAAACCCAATTGATGATGGGCCCACCCCGACACACGTCTCTGCTTAAATCCCAACTTTTTATACATAGCAGGATTTGAGAACTTGTTGTGCACCTGACCCACCCATGATTTTGACTGTAACAAGATTCGAACCCATGATGTGCGCCTAACTCACATTACGTGTTGAGCTTGTGCCACCCGACAAATCCCCAAGGTCATGCCACATTACACTTTTAAGTGATTTAATTCAAATAAAATCATAACCTTCCAACTTTCATTTCCTTAACTTTTAACCACGTTAAAAAAGAGTATTAAATCTCCTCCGATCTTACTAGCTCAAATATACAGAGTGATGAATCAACCAACAAAAAATACTGCATCTACATATGAAATCCTAAATGTATGTGATTTCCAGGCATTAAAATTCAAAACACGATTACAATCAAACTAATACTCGCTCTCAATAACTTAAAGTGTCAACGAGGAAGTGGTAGAAGATGGACATAAAATCCTTGTCCAGAAGTCACTGCAGGTGCGCTACACATGAATAATCGGCATACTCCCATGCTTGCAGATCACCTAAGAAATTGAGATTTTTTTGCTATCACTTGCACTTTATAATTTCTCCAAGCCAGTTAATCATAGAAGGCAAGTTTTCTTACAAATCAAAGTTGAAAGCATAACCATTCGGAACTGATAACTTACTGCACTAACTTTCAACAAAACTAGAAACTAGTAATCACCACAGCTGCCACGCATCCAACTCCTTTTCGACAAATAAGAAAGAAAATACCACGAGCTGATACCGAAAGAATTTGTTTATATGTATCAAAACTAGCTCCATACAACATTACAAAAACTCAACCTTTATCTCCTTATATATCTTCATACGAACTGAATGGTTTTTAGTTCTAATGGTGTCGATATCACTAAATAAATTTTTTAAACTGCAAACTACAGAAATTATTGATAACAATCAGGAAAACAAATTAACCAAATCAGCACAAAAGCAGAACTTTCCTGAATCCAATGAAAAAAATAACTACAAATCAAAACTCGAATTATACTAAATCTCAGAAATATCTTCGCCATGAACATAAGTAAAACTATAAGGTAATCATAAGATTTGATGTGTTTATGCACATACCGCTGACAAAAAGCTTTGGACTTGTGAGTGTTGAATTCAAACGAATTGAAGAAAACTGTGATTGAAGAATCGTTGAAGACCCACTGAAAATGCGACGAAATAATGCCATTTTAACAATAATAAAGTAACGATTGTTGTGAACTGAATGTAGTTCTGGGGATTTTATTGGGGCAAGGGTTTAGGGTTTTATGATAGATAATAGAAATGAATGGTGAATTGTAAAGCTTAGGGGGTCAATTAGTTGTTTTGATAAAGTAGAGGACCCTCCATGATAAATAATTAAATTAAGCCTAGAAGCTTCGGGAACTGAGTTCTCTCTCCTCCCAATCTGTGTATAATTTGACCGACGTGGATTGTGGTGTAGTAGTGAACTGTTTCACTCTTAATTAGAGATCTCAGATTAAGAGTGAAAAATTATGTAAGCGCACACCTAATAAGTCCAACTCCTTCTATGCCCCAGGAAAAGGCGAAAAAGTAAAGCAGTCATCAAGCCAGAGCTAGTTTCACAGCTATCGATTCGCACCCGCGGATCAAAGAAGACTAATTCAAATTTAGTTAGAGCTCAATGTAAATTTCACACACCAAGTGAAAAATAAAAAAAAAATGTATAATTTGAAGAAATAAATATTATAACGTAGTTGAAGAAAGTGTATAATTTGGAGAAATAATATTTGATTGAGAATAAGTTATTTTGAGATTAATTATTTTGAAATAAGTTATTTCTATCATGGGTATGAGATGACTTATTTCATCACTATGATATAAATAGTGAGATAATAGGATAAAATACTCATACAATTTATCTCAAGATTACTATACTTTATAATCATCACACCAAACGACTCCTAAGATATAAATAATGGAATAAATAATCCAAGAACAATGTAATACTCACACAACTAAATACATACTCCATGTGTCCACTTTTGATTGTCATGTTGCGTTTTTCGAAAGTCAATTTGACTAATTTTTAAAGTTTAAATTGGATTACATTAATTCGATATTTTAAACAAAATATTTAGATATTCAAAATCTATACGAAAAGTACTATAAATTCTAATTTTTTGCATATCAATATGATGAAAAACTACATCGAAAAATGTTAGTCAAAATTTTTATCGTTTGACTCTAAAAAAGAAAACTATGACAACTAAAAATGGCCAAAGATAGTGCTTAATAAATTAATCATGTGTTATATCCGAAATTATTATACTTTATCTATCACGCCAAACGATTATATAAGTATTAAATACTCTATAATATTTTTTGTACACTTCTATAAAGCAGTCCAATGCCACAGCAACAACACTAATCCCATTCCACCTAAAGTTAAGCTCAGCAAAGACACCTCTCCTTTAAGCTTCTCTGAGAAAAGAATGGCCGCCGCAGCACCTCCACCGCCGCCGTCGCCTACCCCCGCCGTCATTTCTGAGGACTTGCTTCCGACTGGCTACAATGTCTTTTCCCGAATTCGTCTTGCCACCATCGTCGACGTTCCTCATATCCACAAACTCATCCACCAGATGGCCGTGTTTGAGCGACTCACCCATCTCTTCTCCGCCACAGAATCTTCACTTTCCTCCACTCTCTTCCCTGAAAACTCCCCACCTCCGTTCACCTCGTTCACCGTTTTCCTTCTCGAAGTTTCTCAAACCCCCTTCCCTCTAATCGACCAAAACTACCCAAATTTCAGCCCCATTCATAAAACAGTAAATCTGGATCTCCCGATTACCGACCCGCAAGCGGAAACGTTCAGATCGTGTGGAAATGATGCTGTGGTTGCTGGGTTTGTGTTGTTTTTTCCTAATTATTCGTCCTTCTTAGCGAAACCTGGGTTTTACATCGAGGATATATTTGTGAGAGAGTGTTATAGGAGGAAAGGTTTTGGGAAGATGTTGTTGTCAGTTGTGGCAGCTCAGGCGGCGAAAATGGGGTATGGAAGAGTGGAATGGGTGGTTCTAGATTGGAATGCGAATGCGATCAAGTTTTATGAAGAAATGGGAGCTCAAATTATGCAGGAATGGAGGGTTTGTAGGCTGACTGGTGATGCCCTTCAAGCCTTTGCAAATATCAACATTTGAGTTTGAAATTGTCTTCAATTTTACACCCAATACTACTCCACTGTTATGTGTGTGGATGTAAGTGTTATCAGTAGGAATTAAATAAAGAATTTCACTTGTTTTTGCAATTTGATCTTTTGTTTCAGCTTGTGATTCTGTGTTTGGAATGATAGTTTTACTTCTATCTGATTAGGTTTATTTCCAGCATGTAGTTTCTTCCTTGTCGATGGTCCATCGGAAACAACCTCTCCATGAGTATCATTGCGTACATGCCCCCCCTCCTCAAACCCCATGAATGAGATTACACTAAATATATTATTATCGTAACAAGGCTCCTTTCTGTGTATCCACTTCGAACCGGCAAATATGCTTTAGCTGCTAAGCTTCAAAACAACCCATAGGTTTACTTTGAAGTAGGAGCTCCTACTTCGAACTCAAACTGAAGCCGAGGGCTTCCACGTGAATTGGATACATTGAGATAGAACGAGAAAAAATGAATTTGATCAATTCAACTTATAAGACGTTGGAACAACTAGTAAAATGAAACGACTTAGTTTGAACAATGAGTTTTCTAACAAGCCTTACGAGGAGCTTTAGGAACTTTGACTAGATGTTTGAACAACACGAGCTATATTTTAATGTACCATTAGTGTCAATATTATTAGGTTGCTTAAAGAAAACGTAAGCAAGCAAATTTCATGATAAATAATTTCTTATTTTAGGTATAGTTGAACAACAAGAATATATTTGGGAAGTTTGTAGAAGCTAGACTTTGACAAGAATATATTTGGCTTTGGTGATGATAATGAAGGCAGATGAAAGCATAAATATGGTGGGCGGGGAGGATCAGTCTTGAATGAACTCAAAGCCCATCGCCGCGCACGGCAAATCCAAGATTTTCGCTAAGGATTCAAAATATAAAAATAACAAAGTAAATTTTTAATCCCGAAAGCACTGAGTCAACCTAGAAGATATTTAAAATATCTTAAATATACAATGCAATTAATTGTCGAAGGGGTTCACATGAAATACCTCGCTACACCCTAGATCCGCCCCTGCTTGCCAACCTTGACTTTCAAGTGGGTGGCACTGACCAACCAATTATTTCCAAAAACTTAAAAAATCTATGTTTAAATTCATCACATTGAAAACTAGGATTTTGACTCCTTGCCACACAAAATGGAACAAAGGGATTGCTACAACAATATCAATAACAAATTGTTACTTCCTCTTTTGTTGACCCAATCACTACATATATTCAATAATTCATCACATCAAGAAAAAGCTTATGGCCCTGTATAAGATATGTATCCTACATTACTTTCTGGCAAAATTTTCTCTGTATGCAAATGTACATTAGGAAACTACCACTGCGAAAAGAAGGGGTAAAACGTTTGCCCCCACGCACGCATGATAAAAGGTCAGCATGCCTCAAGGACTTCAGAAGAGCAGTTCCTCAGCTGCTCTTTTATACATCATCTGAAAACTAATCTATAAAACCGATAAACTACTTTATGAAAATATAGCGGTAAATAACGAATAAAAAACCCTTGTCCTTGCATCTAAGGATGATCCCCATAAGGTCCGTCATCAACATGGTGTACCTCCAGGAACACCTTGCCTCATGAACTATTCAATCACCTTGAAACTCTAATTCATCAGCTAGAGGTGCATTTTGCAAGTTCTAAGGTACCGAAGAAGCACCACTTTCTCTATTTCCAGCTCCATTTCAGATCATCGAGTATAATAGACGTTTCCCTCCTCCTTAAATATGAGGTGTGTGCAACTATGTAGCAATGTAGCTCCTCGCGCACATTCTTCACATTGATGAATTACAATTCATAAGATGTCTGCTGCACTTCCTTCTCCAGCATTGATGTCCCATTGAATTCCGTCAACGTGAAGTCTCTTGAATACTCCAGATACTGTTAAAACAGTTCTAAAATATCAGCATAGAACTTAGTAAGATTATTTATCTAAATGGCAAAATAGATTGGGTAGTAGAAACTGGGGAAGCACACCAAACATTGTTTAGCCATATTGCACAAGAAAACTCCTGACAAATATTAACCAAACCCAACTTTGACTCCTCATCCATGACACTGTGACACACAAAGGGAGCAATTAGTTTTATAGGATATGAAACTCCTCTAATTACTGCCCTCCACTAGCAATCTGTCTTGTGACCATGCTTTGATCAGTAAGGCATAAATTCAGTTCAAAAGAACCCACTCACAAAAGGAAGTCAGCTTGAATAGAGGGAATGCAAAGACTTTTTAAGCTTATGTCTGCTAGTATTTCCAGACCAAATATTCCGCAAATTGCCTTATGGCAACCTAAACATCCTACAGCTTGCACTTGCTCCAACTCTTGAATCAGCAATTAGAAATGGACTTACGTTCATAACTTGACTTTAAATCTAGCATCCAGTAGCCTCAAACATTATACAGCTTAAAATCTAATCTCCATCTTTTTAAGAAAATTGGATCTATTATTTAACTTTTTAACACTATCATCCATGATGCAAAGGGAGAATCAGATAAACAAGGTAAAAACAAATGATCTGTCAATACTAATATTAAAGATCCACTCACGCGTTCATCAGTCATCTTTCTGAAACCCAGTTTATTTGTCCAGATGGATTTAGCCTCTTCAGCAGCTGGCAGAACCAGGTTTTTAACATGCATTGAAGATAATAGAATTTCAATAGATCCAAATAACGCCCGGAAATAACCCTTCAAAGGAACAAACAAAAGGATCATCAGCTTGTGTTCCACAAGAATAGCTTACTTCCCCTAGGAGTAAAGCTTCAGAACCAGTAAGCAAAACCACAAATAAGCACAGCAAAGGAGTCTAGTCGAGCAGAGCTTACTTTGCGTTGGTTTTCTCTACTTGTAGCCACCATAGGGAGTTCAGCAACCTCTTGCCCAAAAATCCTGAGAAGAGCAGCTGATACAACTACTGACCTGTATCCATTTAGTCACACGATTAATGACTCAGGAAAGCAGATTAGTATGTAACTTCAGACCAACTATAAATACAAAATCTTGAGAAGGCACTGAAAAATAACTTAAAATCAGTAGCTTACTTCACAATCAAAACGATGCAATACATTCCCCCAAATTCTTGACCTGAGATGTTTCTCCTACATTAGACAGGAATACATGAATTAGAGAAGTCAAAGTGTGTGCAATTCAAATAGAGCAAGTACTCGAATTTTGGAAGCAAACAGCAAAATAACACAAGCAGGCCAAAATATCCAAGCCACAAACAGAAGAGCTCTAAACGATTGGGAAATGGAAAGATTAGCAAGCTTGCTTAACTTTTTAGAATCCCATATCCACACCCCCAGACCTCCCTGACAAGCCTTGGTGGAAACTCAATGGAAAGGGCAACTTCTGTGAGATCTACTAATAGTAACCTCAACTACAAAACTGGCCTGACAAGGATTTGGCCTCGGAAACTCATCTGAAAAATCAAAATTCCACCCAAGGTGCCAGTTTTCACCTGGCTAGTGGTTAGAAGAGCCTGCTTAGCTCAAGAAAGATCACAGATAAGAAGTTTCCACATTTGCTCAAGATGTCTACTGTGTGGTAAAAAAGTGGAAAGCAATGAGCACCTCTTCATCCACTGCAAGATAACTACACATCTGTGGCACATGTTCTTTTGTATTCTAGGAGTTTCTTGGGTTGTTCCCAAAACCACTTTTGCACTCCTTAGTAGCTGGAAAGAAGTTGGCAGATGAAGTGGTACAGAAAACTGGTGGCAAATTATTCCAGCTTGTATATGGTGGTCTATATGGAAAGAAAGGAACTCTAGACATTTTTATTTGCCTCAAGTGTATTCTATTTTTGGTGTAAATAGGATATTTTTAGTGATGTAGCAGACCTAGTAGATCTGATAGGAAACTGTTAATTCTTTAGACCTTCAGCTACTGGCTGATCTCTTCTTTTGTTTTTTCTTTGGAGCGAGCTTGTACAGTTCCATCAGCAACTTTGATGCTGATCTTTTGGATTTCTATACAAGCTATTACCTTTCTCTCAAAAAAAATAATTAAAATTTAACAATTGCATTCATGTGCAAATAATCTAATTTTAGAGAAGATTAAGAGATGTATTAGGACAACCTTATCATTTGACTTATTTATATCAAATATATATGCTAATTATAGTAAAAGAAAGAAGACAATTGGATAACTTCGGTAAGTGAAGGCAACACCAGAACTTACAATAAGACACTCCAGGACTAACATGATGCATGATTCTTTCTTTTGATAGGCTAGCAAATTAAGATCAACATTCAACATTTTATTACGTGGTACTTTTTCTTTAATTTTTATTTCATAATTCAAACATACACACATTAAATTGTGTATTCATGGATGTAAGGGACACATGCAAAGCGCATACCCTGGAACTAGTTGTCCTAAATGGAGACTACTAAAAGATCAAACACGAGAAAAATTGCCTGTCAGATTTTCTAATACAGTTCATGGACAAGAAAACAAAAAAGGCAGAGTCTCTAAGGAAACTTGTGGTAACACTAGGGTTATAACTTGTAAGCAAAGGAATACTCACCCATAAACCATAACAGGTATAAGATCTCGTCCAGATTTGGCAACAATAGGATCAAAGCACTCCTGCACAGAAAGACAGAGATGACAATTAAAATTAAGTAAGCAACTTGAATAAGGAGAAGTTTGACGCATAATTCAAGGATAAATTTTCAGATACTCAATTAATGAATAACTGGGGACAAAGTGCATATGGAAATTCTTCTCGTTACACCTTGTATCCTTCAATGAGCTGGTTCTACTCCATTAAGACTCAATTAATCAATATTTTTAATAAGTAGACTCAATTATTCCATGATGTGGTAGTTAAAAGGATTTATCTGTTTCTAACAATGGTGTTGCTGGTCAACCTGGCATTCTGTAGAGATTTATCGAGTTCAAGAATCTTGGTGATGCACAAGATTATACTTGAGGATTGAAATCTACAGTAAGGTTCAGTTATCAGCAAGTTTTTTCACCACCATGCAGCATTAAGTAGCTTTACCACGTGTTAAAACATCTATGTCCAATTTTAGCAGTAATGTACAATCTCCATTGATTCAGATTTTCGGTAAGTGTCCTCTTTATGATCCGAGATGTCGAAAAAAATTCTAACGGGTGCTTAATACTAACAATAAAAAGCTCACCCTAAAGATTACTGCTGCACTGGATAGAAGAGGTAGATGCTCCGGGAAGCGACTCTTCCCACTTAAGATACGCCACTGAATGTCATCTGTAGCTGTATCCATTAAACATTTCTGGACTTGCTTCTTAGTTACGGCAGCTGCTGCAGGAGCTGGAATGACCTCAGCTCCCTTCAAAACACAATTCTGAAGTACCACATAAATTTTATTGCAGTCATTGCAACAAAACCATTTATCCTTCGGAAGTTCCTATCACCAATTTTAAGAAGTATTTATTAGTACTGATGGACAACATAATCACAGTTATCCAACATAAGAAAGAAACTAGACTCACTTTCAGATCACACCTCCCACTTTCCCGCAGACACCCAACATGGTATTCCTTCTCACACTGCATATGCACCAAAAAAAAAATTAAATTGGAAGCTGTGGATATGGCACCATAGGAAAAGGAATAGGAGGGAGCAAGGTTAAAGACAGTTGCAGAACATTGGAATATGGCAAGTAAACTGTTGGTCAAAGCATACCTGGTCACAGAGCATAACTGTCCGATCATCAAATTTGGCAACGCTGAAGTCCGGGGTCCTAGAAATATATGGTGGAAAAATGAGTTCAAGGGTTTATTATCTCCACTTGTAGGCATCCATCTGATGTTAATTTGCACTAGCAAACCATACAATATGTGACAACCAAGTCAACAGATAAAATAACATAATGACCAGCATGAACTGCATTGTAGGACCGGATAAATTCTTCGACACTATCCCAACTATTTCAAGCTACTTAAAATAATACATCATAGAAGCAGTTCGTCCATCTGCAAGTACCTAAATCTGATGTATACCAATGTTGACACAGGTGACAACTCTAAAAGTGTACCAGGTCTAATGGAGCTTTAAGGGCAAAGCACGATCAGAGTGTAAGCTTTAGAAAGAAAAAACAAAGCGCAATGAAGGATATATATATATATATATATATATATATTTCAAGAAAGAAATAACACTCATTCATAATGTTTTCTTTAACAATTATGCTACCAGTTACAAGAAAATCATAATGTTCTCCTTAACTATTAATATATTTATTTTCCAATTATATTGTTGTTAATTAGTATTGCTCTATTCCAGATAGAACTCAAGGGCAATGAGGCACACGCCTTAGTGCCTTGCCTACACTAAAGTGCAGCTTAAGCAACACGAAGCGCCGTCCCAGAGCTTCTCTGAGCTTCAGGGATTAACCGCACCTTAAATGAGCCTTTTGACAACATTGATGTATACTATTCAAAAACAGCATTGCCACACATGGCCACTTGATACTGGATGCATAAAATATAATGATGATTAATTTTTTAATTAATTTCATTCTTGAAGTGCTAGGAATACCTAAACGCAATGCAACGAAACTAGGAAACACATACTCAGGTGAAACCACATCTTGAGAAGAATACAATGGGTTCTTGCTGTAGAAGAACAAGAAAAGATGAGGCTATGCATTGCGGTTTAACCAGCTTTATCACAATGGACTAGTGCTGGATGAAAATATGTACTACGACGTCTGAAGGCATACATTACATATCTCTCGGAAGATATCAAACAAGGTTAAAGTGCTAAATTAATTTATCCATCACAAGAATGTTCTTAAATCACAAAAGTTAGGTAAATGGAAACTAGAAATTTTAAATTCTCTCTGAAGGACCATAACTGCAACATACCTGCAAACAACGCACCCACCACTTTCAGATTCTGGAGCTTTAACCACTCTTGTCAACCGTATCATAATTGGTCCAGCATCTCCAGCAGTTTTCCTACCAGGGACAAATTTGTCTCTACAATATGAACAGAGCCAACCACTAGTCGGGGTACACTGTAGACCTATACAAGCTGCAAGCATACAGGTTTTACATGAACAAAACTGTAAGCACAAGTGAGGTTATTAGGCAGGGAAATAGAAAGAGCTCCACTCAACAACCAAAAAACAGGCAGTCTGGCTTACAAAATTGCTTTTGACATGGCTTCATTTACAATCAAACAAGAGAAAAGAGCACTAAAATGTGATTTCTAATATAATATAAAGAACTAACCAAGTATCAATCTATCAGTTTGCCAACCAGCGCATTTTAGAGATACAAAAAAGACTAATCACAACAGAGAACTATGTCAAACATTAGGGAAAAAGACAGCACCTGCATGAAAAGCCCGGGGACACCCTTCACAGCAAATCAGATCTCCTGCATCGCCACATATTGTACACATATCGTCGCTGTTATTGGTGGCAATACTTTGACCATTTGCCAGCATTAATGCTATATCATGTAGGGTAAGTCCGTTGGATGTGTAGATGTGACGGTAGCTGGTCATCCACAAAATAATTCAGATCATTCATGTTTTGCTTATATGATGCAAATAAGTTTTTGAGAACTACTTACGGTTGACGTTTAGCTGCACATCCAGCATGAGCCTCAAACTGGGAAGGACTTATCTGTTTAGAAAGGATAACAAGTGAAGTAGTAAGCAGCACTTCTGAAGTTTATATATATATATAATGTATATAAATAAATATACACATATAATATATATACACATTTGGATTTATTTTATTCCAAATGTGTGTGTACGTGTACGTTAATTTACCTCAGTATCAAGTTACCAATTTCAAAAAAAAAAAAAAAAAAAATTTACCTCAGTATCACAGCAGCTGCAGACTATGCCATTCCCCTGCTTGTAGCCCCCCAGAACTTTCTGCAGAAAGATTTTAATTGCTCACACATAAATAATAATTATGGCAACTGCTGCTGAATAGCCTCGAACAAATAATTAAAAAAATAGAGAAAACAATGCACAATAAAAGGACAATATTAAGAGACAAGATAGAAATGAATCTAACCTTCCCCTTAGAATAATATGACAAATCAGTACCATCGGGAAGTCCATTTGGCATGAACAGTGATCGGTGCAAGTCATTATCCCTATGTATTGTAAAAAGATTGATGACATATGCTAAGTCAAAAACAAAAAATCCTTTTATTCAAGGATAATAAGATACCTTTTTTTTGTGCCACCTTCAGCAGGTTTCTTTGGCTCTGCTGTTGAGCTGGAAAAATTGTACCTTGGCCTGTCAAAATAACTGCACCATTAGATACAATCTAGGAATATGCATTTACATAAAGAATGACCAATTGCACGAATGTGATTACAAACTTTTTAACCACATGCTTCCATGATTCTGCAGTCTCCATAGAGCTACATGAATTTGGAGGAAAGTTGTCAATATACGAGTACGAAGCAGGATATAGGCCATCTTCCATCACCAAACTGCAATCACTGAAGTTCACCATAGTATAGTGCAAAGTTACAAATAAAATGAGTAAAAAAGTTTCAGTAACCCCAACACCCAAAACCACTCAATATCATTATTACGCGAAAAACTCAAACTACAACTGGATAAACTCCATAAAGGGACCAAGCTTGCAAGTCTATGCCCTGGATCTAACTTAAGCATTTCTAAACTCTTCTGCCAATCTCCAGCAGTAAAAGAGGAAAAAGGAAAGGTACTTCCAAAAAACTGCAAAATGGATCATATTACAAAGGGAAAGAACAATGCGATTTGACGTTGCCTGTTTTAGAAAGTTCTCTTGATTTATTTAACTTACACGTTTCTGGGATATCAAGTTGCCATGAGCTATTGCACAATAGATGCTGAAGTCAATATTTACTCTAGCAACCACAACATAGGCATAGCTAATACCAAATCAGCGGCAACTGGCCAACCACGCAAACTGATTCATTCATTACAAAAACATACCTAGTGGAATCCCACAAGTGGGGTTTGTGGAGGGTAGAGTGTACGCAGACCTTACAACTGATCCATTCATTATGCATTAAATTATGTTAAGGTTTTAGATAAACACTCAAATTGACCCAGTAGGATGAAATACTAGTAAAAATGAGATTATCAAAGTCAAATTGGTACCCTAGAGGCCTAGAATGCTTCTAAAGGAGGCCTACTTTGCCCAAGATGCATCTGCAAAATGGATCATACAAAATTGGATTTATCAATACCAATATGCATAGCTGATGGAAAGCTAGATGTGGTTTCCCAGCAATGGACTTCGAAACAGCCATTTTTTTCCTTTTTTTGAGACTATTCATGAACGTACATTTTTCCGCCTGTGTTGCAGGTGTAAAACTAAAAGGATAAGACATAACTCAAAACAGTTTTTGTTCTTACATCATATTTATTTCAAGGTCAACAATATGTTGGCAACATCAATCAATCAACTATGCTTCAATCTCAGATAGTTGGATCAACTATATGTATCATCTACATCCATTCACCTCGACTTCAGTCTATTTCATGTATTCGGAGATAGTTAGGACACTACTACAATTAACAGTCAACCTACTGCAAAATGCAAATTCCCTTCTTTATCTGGTTTGGACTAGCTATGCTATGGAGTTTTGAAAGAACAGAATTTGACATATACAAGTTTCCAACATTCTACCATTTTTAACTCCTTAAGTATTTGTGGTAATATTTTTCTGTGGTGTTCCAAAACCTATTCAGCAAGTATAGTCAATGAAGGTGAACTCAAGCATTCAACATACTATAAGCTAGCTAATAAATAATCAGTCCAAAGTATTTTGACTATATGTAACTTATTTCAAGTAACAGCATAGAGCCCTTACACTCTAGGTAAATCACCCTTTAAACTAAGTTCTAATAAAAACTGTGATACAGGTAAGACAAAGACATGATCATCCTAGAATCACAATATAAGGAACCCTCAATTGCACATTCAATCAAATATCCAGCTACGGACAAAACGTAACGGTCAGTTGCTGAAATGCCTGGTCAGAAATCAACAACTCACTTCCTTGAAGATAACAATTGTCGATTTCACATCATTCACATGATAAGAAAGGAGAAAAGAGACGGGGGTTGTGGACACAGCTAAGTTAAATGAAGTGGTAAGTCAAAAGGAGAAGTATGAAACTGCAAGGCATTTCATGTTCCTAATCACATTACAGCTATTCAAGAAACAAAAACATAGTGGTCAATGGAGCACAAATTGGATACTAGTGAAGAGGACTCTAGAATTTGGTTTCCTTTTCTTTGTTCTACACCAACCCAGAAGCCAGAATAAGATAAAATAACACACCCAAGAAAACTGATAAGAAAGTACGTTAGGGTGAAGGAGCAAAGACCAGAATCAAAATATTAAAACACTTTAAAAATGTACCTTGGCTTATACTGATACATCCCCGAAACTTTTCCATGAGAATATTGGTAAGCACTAGCCACCTCATGGTGCTGCAGGAAGAGTTTGGCTGCAAAACAGAAGAGGATATCACAAATCATCACGCAACTGACAAATTTAACAAAACAGAAGTTATTCTATGTTCACCCCTGGAATAACTACCTTGGACTCTCCTCAAGACCGAAACACAAATTTGCCCTTATGTTCCCACAACACACTTCCAAGCCCCTGTGTTAAATTTCTAAGCTACATTGCTCTGTACTCGCCACCTTTTGTCAAGTTTGCTGGAAAAAGTGCTTAAAGATACCTTCCTACTTTAAATTTTAGCAATCTAAATTTATACAGAAGATGAGGAAAATTTATTCAGTAAATACAAATAGCATCAAGCATGCTATGTGTGACTGATTCTAGTTGCTGGAAAAGAGGAACTATCTCACTTGTGAAAATGCTTAAGCTGGTCAAATTATTTATTTCTACAGAGTTTGCACTTGATTATTTATTGAAATGAGCATCATCTAGAATAGAGGTCTATGACGAATAAGAAGTGATATGGTGATTTCATCCCCTCAACCCTTTTCCATGACCATGCACAAGAGACTACAAGTATAGCGAATGGAAAGCATGAGAATCTTCTCCTAAATACTTATTACTGTCATGCTAATTATCAGACTGTTTCAGAAAAGAAAAGTAACATAAATCAATTGAGACATCAATGTCAAACCACCTTTCCAAGCCTCCAGATACTGCTCATTAATAGAAGAACCAGCCACGTCTTTTACAACTTCTTCTAGTTGACTAAGTGGTGCAGTCTTCAACTCTTGAATTATCCTGTAAATAGGTTTTCCATTCTCCAAATAAATATGATTGTTCGGGTGTCTAGTCTTGCCCCCAGCGTGCATTTCAAATTCGTAAGCACTGAGAACCTGCTTAGACATAAATCTGTTCAGTATGTTCATTGACATGCACAAAGACAAACTTTAACTATAGACAGGAAACTCACTTTGGAGAAATTGCAGAGTGAACAACCACACAAGTATCCATAATCTTTTATGATTCCAAGTAGCTCCCTCTGACAGTCATTTATACAAGTGCTTCAGGCGTACATAGAAACCACTAAATAACAAGTATAAACAGAGAAACCCACAAATTACCTTCCTAGAAGTTGAAATGTACTTCACCCGTGCTCCTTCTAAAATTCCAGTCGACAGAAGCTTCTTGACATTTGTCGGGTAAGCATCAGAAGTGACCTTCTTAGACATTTTTAGTTCCCTGTTTAGAGGACATAAAAAGGGATCTCTATCATCAGATTCCAAAGGATTCCATGCCTGTGCTTCACTAAAGCCATCATCAACCCCGGCAGTCACAGGCATAGCAGCCTCAGCAGATGCATTACCATAATCCTCCTTCCTTTTGCTAAACTTGAATATAATCTTCCTGACACCAGTTGTGCTAAATTCCTTCGGTATTTCAAGAACCACAGAGGACTTGGCAACTGCCTTAGATGCATCAATTTGATTATGCTCTTCTTCACTGACACTCTCCTCCGCACTTAAATTCCCTGAAGAAAAAGATGTAATCTCTCCGGAACCACCTCGATTATTACCCAACAAATCCACCCCTTGACTACTGATAGTCTGGAAACTTGAAGTGTTCTCTCTTGGAGACAAATTTGGATTTGAAACTTCAGACAACATATCATCATTCGAAGCTTCCTTCAAGTCAATCCTTACATCCGGCTGGACATCACAATTATTCAACCTCTTTGGCTGCATGTCACCTGACTCCAATTCCTCTGTGTTTAAAGTTTCAGGTTCATGATTTGTGGCACAGCCTTCTAATTCTACACCATCTATAGTTTCAGGTTCGCGATTTGTGGCACAACACTCTGTTTCTACACCATCTACAGTTTCAGGTGCACAGTTTGTGGCACAACATTCTACTTCTACGCCATCTACAGTTTCAGGTGCGCAATTCGTAGTGTGATTAGTCACACGACAATCTAATTCTACAGCATCTAAAGTTTCAAATTTCTGCTTCTCAACACGTTGCTCCTGTTCAATAGCATCTACAACCCCTTGTCTGTCACTCTTTGAATCAACATTTATGGGTTTCTCAATTTCCACCATTCCATCATTCATTGCCGCAAATTGTACAGCATCTGAAGTTTCAAATTTCTGCTTCTCAACACATAGCTCCGGTTCAATAGCATCTACAACCCATTGTCTGTCGCACTTTGAATCAACATTCATGGGTTTCTCAATCTCCATCATTCCATCACTCATTGCAGGTAATTCTACACCATCTAAAGTTTCAAATTTCTGCTTCTTTACACATTGCTCTGGTTCAGTAGCATCTACAACCCATTGTCCGTCACACTTTGAATCAACATTCACAGGTTTTTCAATCTCTATCATTCCATCACTCATTGCAGCAAATTCTACAGCATCTAAAGTTTCAATTTTTTGCATCTCAACACATAGCTCCTGTTCAGTAGCATCTACAATCCATTGTCTGTCACACTTTGAAACAACATCTATGGGTTTCTCAATCTCCATCATTCCATCACTCATTGGAACTACTTCTACACCATCTAAAGTTTCACATTTCTGCCTCTCAACACATAACTCCTGTCCAGTAGCATCTGCAACCTGTTGTCTATCACACTTTGAATCAACATTTACGGGTTTCTCAATCTCCATCATTTCATCACTCATTGTCGCTACTTCTACACCATCTAAAGTTTCACATTTCTGCTTCTCAACACATAGCTCCAGTTCAGTAGCCTCTACAACCCGTTCTCTTTCACATTTTGAATCAACATTTACGGGTTTCTCAATTTCCATCATTCCATCACTCATTGCCACTACTTCTACACCATCTAAAGTTTCACATTTCTGCTTCTCAACACATAACTCCTGTTCAGTAGCATCTACAACCCGTTGTCTATCACACTCTGAATCAACATTTACGGGTTTCTCAATCTCCATCATTCCATCACTCAATGCCACTAATTCTAAAGTTTCACATTTCTGCTTCTCAACACATAAGTCCTGTTCAGTTCCATCTACAACCCGTTGTCTATCACACTTTGAATCAACATCAACCGGTTTCTCAATTTCCATCATTCCATCACTCATTACCGCGATACAAACGCCACGTTCCCCTTCCCCCATCTCAAAATACACCTTATCACAAACTCAAACCACCACACAAAAACATACACAAACACAAATTTATTCAGAAAATGAATAAACAATTAACTTAAAAAAAACTCACCACAACTCCAAAAAAAAAAAAAATACTTAACCACCCTAAAAAGAACAAGAAAAAAAAAAAACTAACCAATTCCAGAAAAACTTTCTTCAATTTTACCCTGCCTCCACAACTCAAAACTCAAAACTCGAAAATCCCAAATCTGAATATCGAAATATACAGAAAAACAACTTTTGAGAGATCTACGGATAAACACCCAAAAAAATTGGAAAAAAAACCACAAAAATTGGAACACAGATCTGAGAACTCAACACTTAATTTGATTTTGATTTTGATTTTTAACAATTAAAGGAAAGATTTATGGGTAGGGTTTTAATTAGGGATTTCAAATGAAGAAACAAAGAAGGATGAAGGAAATATAAATGGGAAAAAAACAACTGAATTTTATTTTATTTTTTGAGATTTCGCGGTATTGAAAGAGAGGAGAGAGAAAAAAAAGGAGGAAAGTGAGATGAGATTTGGAAGGAACGAGAAAGGGGAAAAGATAGGGTCATGGGGAAGTTATTGTGGCACTATTTTTATATCTTTGTGTAGGGCCCATACCAAATAATCCTATGTTATTATGCCACGTGGCAACTTCATGACTCACATTTTTGCCCTTTGGGTATTTAATTTAAAATTTGAGAAAATAGTTTTTAATAGAAAAAAAATACTAACATAGGTTTTTACTATCTAAGTTAGCGTTTTGTGTATGCGGTATGAAGTTATGATTTCAAAATAGCATTTGAATAAGTGAGTTGAAATAATTTTATGTTATTTTGCTACGTGGAACCTTAATGAGTAAGTTTTTTCCCTTTTAAATATTTAATTTTTAAAATTTGAGAAAATAATTTTAAAAAATTATAGAAAAAAAACTTGATTGCGTTTTGTGTACGCTATATGAAGTTATGATTTTAAAATATTATTTGTATCCTATGTTATTTTGCCACGTAGAACCTTGATGAGTCGACTTTTTCCACTTTGAATATTTAATTTAAAATTTGAGATATTAATAATTTTTAAAATTTATAGAAAAAAATAATCCAGATTTTTACAAGCTTGCGTTTTATGTAAGTAATATAAAGGAATGATTTCAACATAGCATTTGAATATTTGATTTGAAATAATCCTATATTATTTTGCCACGTGGAACCTTAATGAGTAAGTTTTTTTTTCCTTTTAAATATCTAATTTAAAATTCGAGAAAATAATAATTTTTAAAATATATAGAAAATAATTCATATTATACAATCTAAGCTTGCGTTTTGTGTATGCGATGTGAAGGTATGATTTCAAAATAGCATTCAAATGTGATTTAAAATAATCCTATGTTATTTTGCCACGTGGAACCTTGAAGCGTTAGCTTTTCCTCTTTGGATGTTTTGTTGAAAATTTGAGAAAACAATAATTTTTAAAATTTATAAGAAAAAAATAACCTATGTTATTTTGACTTTTAAAACTGATGAATACATGTATCTCCCTTTTAATGATACATGTATCTCACGGTCAAAATATAGTATAAAAAGTAATATTACAAACTATTATGAATTTTAGTAATTAGAATCTAAAGTAATAAAATTTATATAGCTCGCCCTTAAATTAATATAATACTAGCTTAATCTACCAGGATGAAAAGGATCACAAGTAATTTTTATCAATAATTTAGGAATCAAAAAAAATATAGTTATTAATCTTTTACTCATTTTCTTTTCCGTTCCATTAACAATTTTTCTCTTTTTACCATACAAAGTAGAATCATGCACTACACATTGTTAGGTATACGAACCATAAAAGAATAAGAGTAAATTTTAGGAATACCAAAGATAAAAATCATATTAGCGCGTTATAACTATAGTTTTGTTATTTGCGCTTCATAACCAAATTATTTTTGCTATGGAGCATCTAATTTGTATAAATTGCGGTGATTAGTATAAATCCGGTGCTAATTCGTATGTGTTTATGAAAATTGTGTTTGTATATGTATGTGTTCTCTGTGTTAGGCTAGACTGACGAGCGAGATTGAGAGAGAGAGGAGAGAGGCGAGCGAGAGAGGGCAGAGAGTGGAGATAGGTGAAGTATATATGTATATCGGTTAGATAATAATATATATGTAACTACTATGTATATGTATCAATTATTGTGTTTGTATATCTGCATAAAATTTGAATTCATATACAATTGAATCGAGGTAAAATATTTGTATTTGTATGTCAAATCTCTCTCTCTCTCGCTTTATACAAACACAAATTATACATTATATTTTGCATAATTTGTGTTTGTATAAATCGAGAGAGAGAAAGACAAAAGAGAACTGGGCAGGGTAAGATTTGTATTTTGTATAATTATAAGTCTATAGGATGGAAATATATGTATTTGTGTTTGTATATACAGTCTCTCTTGCTTTACACACGCAAATACAAATTATATATTTGTGTTTGTATAAAGTGAGAATGGCGAGGGATAGATGACTGAAAAAGAGGAGAGTGATGAGCGAGATTTCAAAGAGAGGGGAGAAAGGCAGATGGTAAGAAGTTTGTTGCGAATTGGAATTAAATGAAACTATAGTGATAACATTTATTTTGAATTAATAGTTTGATATAAAACACAATTTTCTGAAAGAACAAATAATAATATGGTCCAGCTTAAAGTTGATATAGAATCACTCAATACATGTTGTTCGTGTGCTTCTTGTTCACGAGAAAAAATGAATACTGATAAAATCTAATTCAGAATTGATATAGAATTACACAATGCATGTTGTTGGTGAGCGTTCTACTCACGGGAAAAGAAAGAATAGTAACAAAATTCAGTTTAAATTTGATTGTTTCTAATTCATATATATACTAGCTCAGCAAAACGTATATTGCACGTGTATGACATATTATGTACTCCTAGTAGATAAATGTTATAGAATAAAATTACTATTATTTAAATAAAAATTTTAAATACTAACTAACATTCTAATATTGGTATAACGATTTTAAAAATTAATAAATCAAATATAGCACCAGATATAATAAATATGTCTATTTATTCAATTTTATATAAATTTAAGTGACTATACATGCACATTTAAAGTTAGAAGCATATATATTACTTGAAACCAAATTAAACGACATATATATTATGCATAATACATAAACATGACTTTTAACTTGGCTTGAGAGGACAATTATGTCTTTTAATTTTGAACGTGCATAAGTAGACACTTAAACTTGTATAAAATTGAACAAGTGAATACACATGTTCTACATGACATAATACGGACGTCATGTTGGACACAAAGTTGTCAATGTAGGGTGTCAAATATGACGAATGTGTTCAATTTGTTCAAGTTTAAGTGTCTACTTATGGATATTCAAATTTAAAAATTATAGTTACCTGTTGACGCTGAGTTGAGTTAAGAGTCATATTTATGTATTCTGCGTATATATATATTATATATAAACAAAAATCTTTTACGCGGCACAAAGTCATTGCTTTTACACTCCCCACCCCAACTGCCTCTCCGTCCTAAATTCACTGAAACCCCGTTATTCAGCTCCACAAAATCCTCCTTTTTAACTTCTTATATTCCTTATTACTTTTATCTCTCTGAATTTTCGTTCTCCCTCAAACTTAATACTATCTCTCAGTACAACCAAAATGGTGAGTCTTCTATTTTTTCTCCTTTTTTTTTTTACTTTCAAATAAGCATAATTACCTTTCTTTTGTGTTGTGTTGTGTGTTGTATGATCGTTTTTGTTTTTTGGGATTTTGATTTGTGATTTATCTAATTAGAGAGAAGCTATTTGGTTGTTCATCTAAATTGTGAATTTTGTAGTTTTTTTTTATTTCTATATGGTGTTTAGTGTTTGCATTTGCATTGTAGTCCGATTAATTTGGATTCGCGCTGCATAGGGCTCATTTGGGGAAAACTGTCCGTACTGAGGATTTTTCCATATGTAGGATTGAAATTGAGATCTCGTTAAGGGAGTAGCAGCAGACCCATACGCTGCACCACTTCCTTTAGTGGTGATTTTTGTAGAATATTTTGAGATAAGCTGTGTGGGAGATCTTGTAGAAATTCAGGATTGATTCGATTATATATTGATTAGTTGAACATTTCTGATTCATTTTCATCTGGGTTTAGCTGAAAAAGTGAGCTGGTATATAAGGTGTTTGATAATTTGATTGATCTACTGACTTTGTTACACATCATTTAATTTCCCTTAATGGACATGGACTCATACTCTTTCAAACTGATGTATTCTTATTTTTCTTTTAGAATTTTGAACTAGAAAAAACGTATATATAGGATTTATGTCTTTTGAAATGTTGTTCGTGTAGCACCCAAGGGTGTGACTTAGTGGTCAATGACATGGGTTGAGCACCATGAGGTCTCAGGTTCAGCTAGGTGATTTCTTTCCATATGTTCTAGCCTGATGGACAGAGTTAGGTGGAAGGTCTGGCCCGAATACCATGGTTATCAAAAAAACTGAAAAAATGTTTTCCGTGTATAGTGGACCCTAGTCAACTTATAATGAATAGGATGATTGATTTCTTCCTACTTCTAAATGATTATGTTTTATTTTATTTTTTTCATTTTTGAGTTTAACCAGCTATTACCAGTGTGAAATAGCAATGTAGTGTACTGAAAATATTTAGGAAGATCACTTATTTTTTTCTTTTATGATGTCTTCGCCTGCATTTTCTCCTTATAACTATGGCCTATGGTGTTCAAGTCAGCTTGTGTCCATCTCGACTAATTTCATAATTACATGTCACCTCCCGTCAACACATGTATTGGATAACTCTGCCCAAGGATTGAACATATGAAAAGAAATCACCTTCTGTTTTTCTCTTCAGCGGATTTGAACCTGAGACGTCATGGTTCTCCAACCCACTTAGTTTTGTTATGATGTCTTCGCTTGCATTTGTTGCCAAAACCTTTACCCCTCCGCTCTCCCTATCATCCATTTAAAAAAGTTTATCTCGAAATGAAAGAACGGGTGAGATAGGTGTTATTCTGTATTCTGAATGGTGTTCAGACAAACAAAATTGCTGCTGCATAGTAATGCAATGGCCTGATAAGTTACGAATAACATAATGAAAATGTCTCCACCACCAACCATGAGTTTTGGGATTAAACTTACCAAATTGTGGGTTAAAGGAAAAAAAAAAGAAACAGAGTAGAATTTGAATTCTACTGGTTTATGGGTGTTGATTGATCAACTAGATGCAATGGAAATTTATCTTGAAGGTCCATTCCTATTATATTCTTCAGCTCTTTTTTAATTGCATTAGAATTTTTGAGCTATAGATGTTCATGTGATCAATTATATGTGGAAATGTTATAACATGATTGGGGGATGTGATTCTTCTTGCTATAGGCTAACGCAGCATCTGGGATGGCAGTGCATGATGACTGCAAATTAACGTTCTTTGAGCTGAAAACAAAAAGGACTCACCGATTTATTGTTTTCAAGATAGAAGAGAAGCAAAAGCAGGTTGTGGTTGAAAAAGTTGGTGAGCCAACTCAAAGCTATGAGGACTTTGCTGAAAGTCTTCCTGCTGATGAATGCAGATATGCTGTCTACGATTTTGACTTCGTGACTGAGGAAAATTGCCAAAAAAGCAGGATCTTTTTCATTTCATGGTATTCAAAATGTTCCTATACATTTTGATGGATACGATAGAGTCACACACAAATTTTGTCTCATTTGTGGTTTTTTCTTTGTTAAGGTCCCCTGACACAGCAAGAGTGAGAAGCAAGATGATCTATGCCAGTTCAAAGGACAGATTCAAGAGAGAGCTTGACGGAATTCAGATTGAGTTGCAGGCTACTGATCCAACTGAAATGGGACTTGATGTAATTAAAAGCCGTGTGAACTAGGTATGGATGATTAGATATCAGATAGACCTGTAAAAGGGAGAATCTTGATGCAATCATCTTAATTAAACTGTTCATAGCTTGTGGGACAAAAATTTGGCTAGAGATGATATCAGTACCAAGCGTTAAATTTTGATTCATGAACGAGCTTTATGGTGGTCTAATATAAGATGTGTCCCTTTATTTTATTAGACATCACTCATCGGAGTGTTTAATTTGTTGCTTGATTCTACGAGCTACTCATATGTATTTGTTGTGAAGGATCGGACATGTTTAATTATTTTTTTTGAAGTTTGATTGATATTTTACCCTAAGATTTTGGTTCTGGAGTTTGAAGAGATGTTAATAACAACTGAAGATTTCACATTTAGAGAGTGCTTCCTCAAACTATGGATCATATTATAAGAATAGTTGCAGTTCAATGGGATACTCTATTCTTTTTTATCCAATAAATTGTAGAAACCATTTCTTTTTTATGCCCTTGTATTGACTTATTCTTCAGGTTGTTGATAGATTGATGGCAGTATGTAATGACGGAAAACAATACATTGTATTCATCAATATTGCAAATAGCTTACTTTGGAGCCCAGACTAATTTGTATTCAAGTCAAGTAATACCATTTGGGTAAGGTACTAGCAACTATGCTGAAGTTGCCTCCTCCTTGTTTGGGATCAACTCGTGTATCGAAAATGGGTACAATTTGATCATAGGCGAGACCCCTCCCTCAAAATTGTATCAAAAGATAACTGGAATCTGCCTTGGAAAATCGAGAATCCTGTGAAGAAAATTAACATTTTGGCGGATTCCAATCATAGTATAACCAGACATTGCTTTAGAGAAGCTAATAAGGTCGCAGACAAGGTTGTGGACAAGCTTGCTTCTTACTATCACAAATTACCTAAAGTATAAATATACACTATTTTTCGTACTTTGCTCAAATTCTAATGAAGAGCACACCAGTCCTCGTTAATCAAATCTAAAAACTTTCAAAGTCGATAGTAAAATCATGACTCGTTTGAAGAAAAAGAAGAAAGGTGAGGCTAGTAAGCTAGTGTTTAACGATAATTTTTTTAAAAAATTAAAAAATAAATTTGGGTGAAGTTTGGATTGAAGTTTTATTTTTTTTTAAAAAAAAACATAAAAGACTGATATTTATAAGTTCTAAAAACTATAAAAAATATATATATACAATCATACCAAACAAACATTCTTGTTAATTTGAAATTATGCCGAATCTTAATTGATGACGCTCATTATCATTATCATTAGTTTGACACAAATTTATCATTTTTTATAATGAACTAGATAATATATTCCTAAAATTATAACTAGATAATCCCAACCAATCGTTACTTGCATCAGATTGTATCAATAATTATTTTTTTCAATCTTGTATGAGTTAATTATTTGTCTTTGCTATGGAGTCTCATTGTTCAATACAATCTTGAAGGGTAAAAATAGAGTGATGCAATCCATGAATATGAAAAGAGATGCGAATAGAAAGAGAGCTTTATAACGGAACAAAAAAAAATCCCAAATATAAGGATTAAGAAGATGCAAAACAAGGGATTCAATACACAAATAAGGAATTAAGAATTAAAGTGACAAGTCGGCGGAAATCAAAAGCAAAAGCAACTATAAGAGTTACAGTAACAACGGAGTATGATTCACACATCTATTTCTCATAACAGCTAAGGGAAAGTGGAGTCAAAAATACCTCTTGGAAATGGATCTCTTCGTAGTGATATCAATTCTTCAGAGATCATTCTGCGTACAGGGAAAGACTCAAGAGTATTTATCGCTTCGGCTGATTCTAGATGAAGATTGCTGGGTCATGGCTACCAAGCCCCTAGATTTGTTGTTTGAACCCATTTTGAGCTAAAGAAGTCTTCAAGGAGGTCGATTCCATGGCACTTGTGAGATGTTAAGTGTAGAGGTGGAATTCACTCAAGCTCAACAATACTGGTTCAACAACAAGATGACGAATTTAGGACCAGTTCGGAGGAACATTGATGACAAATCTGGAAGGAGAAGTGTTCTTGGAACTGTGTTTTAGATTACTTTTCATTTTTTAGATTTTTTGGTTGTTGTTTATGGATCCAGGTCACTTTTGGGCCTGGGTCAGATTCGTTTTCAGTAATAAATTGGTTATGCCCAAGTTTGAATTAAAAAAAATAAAAAGATAAGAGAGATTTACTATAAAATTCTAAGAGGGCCATGCGATATGGAATCATGATATGATATCATAATATGAAATCATGAGTTGAAGTTGAAGTTTTGTTTGAACATGCGATTTGAAATTTTTGTGTTGTATATTTTCTCATAAATATAAGAATCTCATAAGTTGTAAAACTATTAAAATAGCCCCAATTGCTTATTCAATCTTATCAAATAAACAAAAAATTATAAAATCGTATAATAAAGTATTACAAAGCTATATGTTCTCCAATTAATTAATTGTTTCATCTAACTTCAATTGATTAAACTTTAATTCAATAAAAAAGTTGGAACATAAATTGTAGTGTACTAGTCTTTAATATAATCCTCTCACATAGTACAAACAATTTTCTCACGTTGAACTTGCATTTCTCTATCAAATGACCGAGAAGACAAACCAACATTGTTACTTTGAGCCATTTGTTGGTCAATATCATTCGCAACTATATTTTCATGCTCATAGACCATAAATATTTCATCACCCCTTTGGTATTATCGCAAATAATTATGTAACATTGTACGAGTTATGACAATTTTACTTGTGTGTCAATACTCAATATCATATGGTTCATGCCTTGTTTTCCTTGTGTGCAATTGCACATTTTTAGTGCATTAATTTCGTGCTAAAATTAAACACATTGGAAGTAGTGATTATCAAACATACATCACCAATTTTGTCCTTTTTCATATTAAATTACTTTAAACATTTTCATACGTAGCTGAAAAAAATAAGTTTTTTTATTATGAAAAACCAAAAAAGTATTACTCCCTCCGTTTGGATTTATATTCACCAAATCAATTCTTACTTTATCATTTATATTCACCAAATTGAAAACAATAGTAATAAATGAAATGGTCTGGTGGACCCTTATACTTGTATCAGTTTGTATTTTGAACCCTTTTACTTACCCCTTTGTCATCTGGACCCTTAAACTCAATTAAAATGAGACTTTTAAGCCCCTCCAACCAAGTGTGTAGCTCACTCTCTTTTATATAATTGACATGTCATATCCACGTCAGATATATTAATGCCACATCATAATTATTTCATAACTATTTTTAAAAATTATTAACCAAATTTATTTAATAAAATGTAAAATAATAACATTTTAATTTATTATTGGCATTTCTAATTCTCCCTACTTTCACTATTTCACCACTAAAAGAAAGTCATCGCCGACGACATCGCCATTTTTACTGGCGAAATCACATATATTTTCTCCCTCACCCGTCTTCATCTCCGCCGCACACCATTACCATTTTTCTTTCCTCCTCCAACCTCCACAGTAACAACAACCTAAGCCACCTAACAACCAGATCTAGCCACCGCACAACCATATCTAGTCAAACTTTTCGCAATCCAACGCCGACTACTATTTTCACACCCCAAATTGCTTACAAATACAATTTCACACCAACCTCTGCCGTGAAACTCGTTCGAAATCTACCCAAAATTCGCCTGAGATTTTCTTGGGTTATCGAAACGGGTTGAAAAAGACAAGTTTAAGGGATTAGAAGGAGACGATTGCTGTGAAAGATTGAAGATGGGGACCTGCAAACTCCCCTCTCCACCCTCTCCGGTGTACCTGCAAACTCCCTCGCCGACCGCCGCCTCCCATTCTGGCGGAAAAAAGGACCAACATCGCTCTCATTCTAACGAAAAAGGGACCAAAGTTGCCTCTTTCCCTTTCATACCATTGCGGGAGCTGCTGATTCTGAAGTATCCATGGCCTGGGCATCCGTAACCGTTTGGCCAGTGGAGACATCCATGGCAGCTAGGCCATTTCTCTTCTTGTTTCTGTTCTTCACCATAGCTACGCAAACGCGGAAACGGAAGGATTTCTTCGACTGTTCTAAATGTTGAGGGGCTAAAGAAGATAACTATGGTGTGTAGAAAAAAAAAAGGTTTGGGCAGCGATGGGGAAGGGGTGACTGAAAAAGTGGTGTGGGGAAAATGATGGATTCTTTTCTTTTTTAATTTTTTTATTATATAATTTTAATAATTTAAAATTTAAAGTTTAAAATATGATGTTCACTCGCCTTATATGCGTGTAGTCACAATCTCTCGCCAACTCAGCTATTTTAATGCCACATAAGCATGGTCAATGGTCAGAGGGGTTTAATTTATTGTGTTTTATTTAGTTTAGGGGTTCAGTTGATAAAATGTTAAGTAGAAAGGTCCACAATACAAATTCATACAAGTACAAGGGTTCATGAGACCCTTTTGCCTAAATTTTATGTTGGTGAGAATAATAAATTTTAAAAAGTAATGATGTGATTATTAATTTTATTTACCTATGAAATAAATATTTAGTAAATATAACGTGAGGTTGTTTTAACAAAATATAAATTTGTGGGTCAATTTTTGTATTTAAAAATTTCCAAATCATGATATGGAATTCCCATATCATGATTTTTGAAGAATATGGTATTCCATCTCATGATATGGAATGAAATTACATGTCCAAATGTTGATTCCATCTCACGATTCCATATAGTGATATGATATCGCATGATCAAACCCCTACTAAATAAAGAAATAGTCTCTCTTGTTTCACCATTTTGTATACATAATAAAGATGGAATCATATATAATCACAAACAAGAATTTTTTAGATGGAATCATATTTTAAAATTATAGTAGTAATTATTATATTTACTTAATAAAGTAATTTTCCCTTGCATTTTTTTTAGATGAGAGCATTTTTCCAAAATTGGAATCCAACCCCAAGTTCCAATTTCCAAGAGGCCAAGAGGTAAGAAAAAACCGGGTTAATTGAACCGGAGCTGACATATACACTATACCCGGTCTTAATAAAACTACCAAAAACTATAAACCCCAACATCTCATCCATTAAACTTCTTCTTCTTCTTCGCAGGTTTTAGGGCAAAACGATACAGCGGCCGATTAAATTGATCGAAATCCAGGTATATATTAATTTCTCTAATTTTTTGATAATTTTGTATAGCAATGTTGCTAGTTTTCACATGTTTTTCTATTTTTTCGTCCCTTTTAAATGATTATTTTTGTTTATAATTGGTGGTTTTAGCACATAGAACTCTCTATACAGGTATGCGCATTAATATGCATATAATGCAGTTGGATCAGTAATTTTTGGATTTTTTTCGTGAATATTTTGCGTTGAGTTTGTGCTGTAAATTTTCAGATTTGAAGTTGAATTTTTATCTTAGTTTATTAGTAATAATGATCTTTTTCACATTATTTCGTTGTTGTTATTGCTCTTATTTTTGTATTCCATCTTTCAGACGGCTTTGATATGCTGTATTTTAAGCATATCATAATTTGTTTTGAAAATGCATTGTATTATTTACTAGTTTGGACCACAAATTGAGGCGTAGTTGATTATTAAATATTGTTCATCTGGATAGTTGTGTGAGGATTGAGATCGTATTGTCTTGCAGATTTTTTTTTTCTTTTTACTTTTCCGGTTTGTAAAATTGGAGATGGAAAGAAAATAATTGTTGTTCTTCTTCTACATTGTTGTTCTAAACTTCTTAGTTTTCTGTAACTTTACAAATTCTGTGGTGCCTTCAGTTTTTTCACCCAGTGAAAGATTCCAAGGAACTCATTTATGTTTCAAAACAATGAGTGTTGCTATTTGTTTTTAGCAAAAAAGACTAATTCCTGCTTTTTCTTTGGCTCATTGTATAGGATTATTTTTAGCAATTCCTTGGCACATGATTCAAGTATTTAATGGTCATATTGTTGTTATTTGTAGTTGGAAGATTTTGTCTAATTTTCTTTCATCTAACTACTCATCTTCAGGTGAAAGGTCGAGCTTTCTAGATCCTCACAATGGCGAATTTTGCCAAACCTGAGAGTGCTTTGAAGCGAGCTGAAGGTTAGTTGTTCTGTCATCGTCTTTTTTTGGGTGGGTGGGTTAGTGGGGGTGGGGGATGGAGCATTTAGTACACTTAAGTGTCTTAAATGTTTTGTATTATACAAGCACAAATTATGTCTTTAGGTTTGCCGTATTGGTTGTATTGGGCAATCAAAAGCACTCAATTGTTCTCTTTAATCATTCCTGAGCTTAATTTTCTGATGTAGAGCTGATTAATGTTGGACAAAAGCAAGAGGCCTTGCAAGCACTTCATGATCTTATTACATCAAGGAGGTATAGAGCATGGACAAAGACACATGAGAGAATAATGTTCAAGTATGTAGAGTTATGTGTTGACATGAGAAGGGGGAGGTTTGCCAAGGATGGCCTAATTCAATATCGTAGTGTCTGTCAACAAGTGAACATTAGTTCACTGGAGGAGGTGATAAAGCATTTTATACATTTAGCCACTGAGCGAGCTGAACTGGCTCGCAGTCAAGCACAGGCCTTAGAGGAAGCTCTGAATGTGGAAGACTTAGAAGCTGATAAAAGACCTGAAGATCTTATGTTGAGTTATGTTAGTGGGGAGAAAGGTAAAGATAGATCTGATCGTGAACTGGTCACACCCTGGTTTAAGTTCTTGTGGGAGACATATAGAACTGTTCTAGAGATCTTGCGCAATAACTCAAAGTTGGAGGCTCTGTATGCTGTAAGTACCCCTACCCCTCTCCATTTCTTTCTTTCTTTATTTGTTATTCTCCTTTTCTTCTAAGATTTTGGAGTCAACCTCATACTGTGTTTATGTCGGCACATGAGGGATTTGGTTATCCTAACTTTTCAGTATTTTGTTTAGATTGTAAGTTACTGAGCAAGTTGTTTCAATGTTATTAAAAACCATTGTGTTGTCACTTAAAGTGATAAATCGATACAAAGTGAGGCGCTTCATTGAAGTATGTGCTTCAAATAATAATATGCATAGTGATTCAAACAAGAAATGATGATTCTTTGAATCTCAACTCAACAGTTGGATCATTATTGCACTGTTGTACATTGGATGTTGAGATTAGTTGTTTTGATTGCAATTTGATTATTAATGGTGCTAAATTCATACATGTTATATAATTTTTCGAAACTGTGCGCTTCACTTCTTTGCTTGTATTTTCGCATCAAACACCATGAACCTTGTCTCTGTTTTTTTTTTTTTTTTTGTTAACCGAGAAATCCGTCTGTGACCCACCCTTTGGACCAATCACAGCCTTCTAAACTCGGTGGATAATGG
This sequence comes from Solanum tarnii x Solanum tuberosum, assembly GCA_029582315.1. Taxonomy (NCBI): domain Eukaryota; kingdom Viridiplantae; phylum Streptophyta; class Magnoliopsida; order Solanales; family Solanaceae; genus Solanum; species Solanum tarnii x Solanum tuberosum. The sequence goes on along the minus strand of JAJONS010013867.1, from coordinate 55 downwards.
GCCCGCCCCTCTACCCTTCTCCACTTAAATACCGGGCTTCGCTTTGCATGGTGTG
>JAJONS010013866.1:0-66659 GCA_029582315.1 Solanum tarnii x Solanum tuberosum | reverse complement strand
TTAGACACCTATATAAGTAATTTTATGTAAAAATACACCCATTCAGCCAATTATTTCCAAAAGTTGATCTTCGCTCAAAAAAATTCTCTCTCTAGAACTTCAACGAAGAAGATGGAAGTTGGAGCTAGGGTTCAGGAAACAAGTTCCTCTCATCAAGTTCATTGGCCTTCATTTTTAAGGTATGGTATTCATTCATCCATGGAAAGTATTTATCCATGGAGTCCCTTCAAAACTCAATTTCAAAGTTATAAATCCCAAAAAGTTAGTGTTTGATTCCAAATTCATGGGTTCTTTTAAAAAATGATTCTAATGCTTTAATTACTTTATATTATGATTGAATTGATGGTTTATCATGGTTTTTATGTTGAATACCCCAAGAACCCATGGATTTCCCTTATTCCCAAATATGATCTGGTGATGTGGGTTTGTTGATGAAAGAATGATATTATGAGATTATGCATGTACTAATTGAGTTATGTAAATTATGTTATTATCCATGTCTAATGTAATAATTATAGATTTTTTGATTGAATATTATCCTTGATCCTTGAAGGGTGAAGTATGAGAATTATGAATGATTATTAGATTTATGTATATGTTTTAAGGACACTTTGAGAGTAAAGTGATTATGATTGTGACCTGGTTGTGTGTTGTTGAAAGGATATTATCATTACACACCTATGTATGAATATGATATGATGTGAAAGGTTTCCTCACAATATGTTGATTCTAAGTTTGAAAAACTATTCTCACCTATAGAATCTATGAGCTATGTTATGAACTATGTTGGATTGAGTGTCAAGGAATTCTTTCATGAATATGCACTTAAGTCACGACTTAATATTTACTCAGTAGGAGAAATGCTTAGCACTGAGTGGACATTGAATATGAGATCAAAGCTCTTCCATTAGAATGGTCGGGTTAATAGGAGGAATCTCTTGAGATGGAAGCTCCCCCGTTAGAAAGGTCGGGTTTCTAGTAGCAATCTCCTTATCCCATAATCTATGTACCCCCATAAGTTATTTAGTAGTGGATCCACCTAAGCTTAGATTATGTTTCTACCTTAGACAAGTAGGATAACTCTTTTCGGTGTGGGTAACTCCAGATTACATTTTAAGCTCACATTGTCTATGTCGGTTAAGGCTTATTCCATCTATGACAAGAATATGAATCATGCACTATGGCTACTCAAGAAGCTTTACTTAATATGGGCGGGATTATGGGATCTTATTCATCCATTGTACAAGTATGCTTTGAGGGTACTTATGGTATGTTTCTCTTATGATATGATGATCTATGTAATGATTATGTTTATGACTTATGCTTTTCTATAGTTTTCAAAATGACGCTTTAACTTAGTAAAATGCATGCATTAAACAAAATGTCCCTTTTAGCATGTTTTTAATGTTTTGTGCATGGCTATCATACTTAGTGCATTTTTGTACTAACCCATATTTTCTACATTTTCCCTCAAGTGTAGGGTCCGGTTCTCAAGGTGGTCAACATTGTGGCTAGAGCTTGGATTTGATCATTTCTCCTAGCTTGTTCGTATGTCCTCATCATTTGAGGATGGATTTTTCACTTAGTAGTTTCTTTCATTGTATTCCTTTTTCGGACTATGATGTATGGGCGATGGCCCTTTTTATTTCAACTATTGTAATAGATGGCTAAATTGAGACAAATCTAGACTTCCGCTTTCCCTTTATGAAACCCTTTTACTAAAAATACATTTTTACTCTTATTGTTCTAATACTTTATGTTACGATATGCTCAGTTGCTTACACGGTGCCTTTCGGGGTTCTATGTGCCTTGTTATATCTAGGGGGTACCCTTGGGTCGTGACAATTATAACACCGAGAGCAAGTTGATCAAAAACCCCTTCGTTCACCAAGTCAAGACTCATGTAAGAATATTGCAACAAGACAACGTGGGGAAGCCCATGAGTTGGGAATTGAAGTAATAGTTTTTCAAACCTTAACCACGTATCATGGATTACTTCTCTTTCTAAACTCGCTAGGCCTTCAGAACAAAGGTGATTATGTTCATGCTTCAGACGATCTGGCTAATTCTATATACAACTATCTAATTTTCTTCAGCGGGACAACCATAGGAAAGCCCGCCCCCGCTAGCGAACATAGAAAGAGATTCCCGGATAGCAGTTTGAACCCTTGAATACTATTCCTTAACGTCATCATCTTTGACGAGGGAAAGTACCTCACATTGAAAGTTGTGGTAAGCTCATCCCAAGTAGTAATGGAATTCCTTGGAAGATTAGCCAACTACTTTGTGGTTTCTCCCATCAAAGAGAATGGAAATAATCAAAGATGGACTGAATCTTGAGATATATTCTTTAGTGAGACCGGTCCACAAACATCGATGAAGTTTCTGATTGTAACACCCGAAAAGCTAGTAAGTTATACTAGATGCAAAACATGAGGGTTAACGTGAAGGGAGAAGGGCAAGACCCAAGGCAAAGGGGCAAGGGCAAAGGCTGCCCCACAATTTCCAAGGCACTGCTCCACTTTATGACCACAACCACGGGTCTTGGTGACCACCACAACTCGTGGTGACCACCACGGCTCGTGGTGTGGTCTGTGGTGGGCTAGGCAATGTACCTACTATGCTGCCCTAAAGAGACTCCCCTTCACGAGCCACTTCATCGTTCGTGGTGAAGACTATGGCCCGTGGGAAGGCTGGTTGGGTTGTCATCACCTTGTGAGGGGCTTGCCAAGTTAACAAGGCTATTGGTCAAGGGTCCACGAGCACCACCACAGGCTATGGTGCTCTTGACGGCTAGGGAATATGGGTGTGGTCCCTGGCACCTTACTTTAAAGTTGGGGTTATTTTAGATAATTCAAATTTAGGTGGTTATTAAATGAGGTCGTTTTGCCTTAGTTTTATACACCTATATAAGTCATCCTAATGAAAATACACCCATTCACCCTATTATTTTCAACACCCCCAAATCAAATCCCAAAAGTTCATCTCCTCTCCAAAAATTCTCTCTCTACAAAAACTCCAAGAAGAAGGGTCAAAGCTAGGTCAAATTCCCTCAGTGTTCCAAAATTTTGTAAGGCTTTGTAATCAAGGTATGATGGCTTATCCATTCATGGAATTCTTCCATCCATGAAGCCCCCATGATTACCCCCAATTGTAAAGATGAACCCCAATTCTAGTTAGGGTTTCTTCCTACATTGTGGGTATTGTTGTGTGTTAAACCAAGTTAGTGGATAATGGTTGTTTATGATGTAATTGCATTATTTTAGTGTGATTATACATGTATTCTTGATTAACCTAAAGTTTTAAGGTGAAATTGATATAGTTTGGTTTCAGGCAATGAAAGAGGATGGATTACTTCATGGATCACGTAAAAATAGAACATCTAAATGTGAATTCTTTAAAAGTAAAGGGTGTTGATATAAATTGATTAGATTAGGGCTTATATGATGGATCTTGAATTAGTAGTCTTGAGATTGAAGTGATATGATGATAGCTAACTATAATTAGTTAACAATGAAGTTGTGGTTAGATTATCTTGAAAATTAGGCATATATGATGATCATGTGAGGGTGTTACTTGAGAGTAAAGCTTGTAGTATGAAGGTGATTTCTAGGGCTTATAGGGTGAAAAACTAATATGAATGTACTAGGAATGTTAAGGCTTTAAGAGTGAGGCTATTATGTATGTTGACTTGTTTATGGTACTATTGTGGAGAGACTTAACCAACATGACCTATATTATGAGTATATGAGATCATGAATGTAGTAATTGAACTACTTGAATTATGTATATATCCATGTCTAATGTGGTCATTCTAGATGTGTTGATTTTATATGATTATGACTATATCAATGTGTAATGTACACATTCTAGATGTGTTGATTTAATATGAGCTATGACCCTTGAAAGGGGCACGATATGATATTATGCATGTTTTATGAAGTTTAGTACATGCTTTAGAAACACTTTGAGAGTAAAGTGAATATGAATATAATCTAGTTGTTGTGTTGTTGGGAGTTATCCTCATGTACACACTTATGTATGAATATGATATGATGTGAATGATTTGTCACATATAATGATTCTAAAGTTGGTAGACTAATCTCAGCTATTGAATCTATGAGCTTTAGTATGAGTTATGTTGGATTTAGTCTCAAGACCTTCTTCAATAATTATGAAACTTAAGTCAAGACTTAATATGAACTCTATGGGAATTATGCTTAACACCGAGTGGATATTGACACTGATATGAAAGCTCATCTATTAGTAGAGGTCGGGTTTCTAGAAGAGGTCTCATGAGATGGAAGCTCCTCCGCTAGTAGAGGGCGGGTTTCTAGTAGAAATCTCCTTATCCCATAAACTAGGTGCCCTCGTAGGTTACTTAGCTTTTTGGATCATCCTAATTTAAGATTATGGTTCTACCTTTGGCAAGTAGAGCAACCCCTTTTCAGTGTGGGGTAGACACCGGATTCCATGTTAGGTCACATGGTCTATGTCGGTTAAGGCTCATTCCTACAATAAGAATATGAAGTATGAACTATTGTTAATTAAGAAGATTTATTTAGTCTGGGTGAGAGTATAGGATCTTATTCATGCATTGCACAAGTATGCTTCGAGGGTTTCTTTGGTATGTCTTTTTTATCTTGTGATGATCTATGGAATGATTATGTTTATGACTTGTGTTTAAAATGTATGCTTAACTTGGATTGTTGCTATAAGTTGTTTTCCTTGATATGTTTGACTAAAGGTGAATGTTCCCTTGTCTATAAGAAATAATCTAAGGATAAGATCAAAAGGTAATAAAGGTAAATGAGGACCTAAAGTGACTTGCTTAGCATGGGTGAGATTATGGGGTCTTATCCATGCATTGCACAATCTTATCTTGACGTGGCTCATGAAGTATTTCTCTTATGTCATGTTTAGCTAGATGCATTGCTTGTGCCTATTACCATGTTGTTATCTTCTATACTTATAGTCTACGTCTTATGATGATGTCTTTTATGCTTATGACTTAAGTTATTGTCTCTTATGATTATGGTATATGTCTTATGTTGACTATTTCCTCTTATATGCTCATGTTGATGATTTATTCTAGACATCATATTCTGTACATTATTGTACTAACACATACGTTTGCCTACATTCTTATCAAAGGTAGGGTTCGGCGATATTGGCTTCCACCCTTGTGGCTAGGTTTATAGTAAATTGAGAGAAGAAGATTAGGTGAGTCCTCATAGCATCGTGGGCTGGATCACTCTTTACCTTTTTATGTCTTTCTTTTATGTTAGAACTTGTGTATGGGATGTCCATAACTCCTTCCAAAGTATTAGATGGTTTGACACAAGTGTAATAAGACTTTCGCTTCATTTTATGAGACTTTGATTGTATGAAAAATGTTTTAAAATTTTGTACTTTTCTATTATCTTATGATATGATATGCTAAGGGCTTGTATGAGACCCCTTCGGGGTCAAGTACACCATGTTATATCTAAGGTGTACCCATGGGTCGTGACAAACTTGGTAATCAGAGCACAAGGTTTATAATGGTTCTAGGAAGTCTCAAACCACGTCTAGTAATGTCTTATTCATAAATGTAAAGCGCGCCACATTTATGAATAGGAGGCTATGGGATGTTTAGGAAACTTCACTTGTTCATTCTCGAAGTCGTGCCATAGATTTAACTCTATTAGGTCTTTCTCCTAATCTATGCCCGTTGGTTTTTAGGACATGACTACTATAAGGGCTAACATTAGAAGGAATGAGAAAGGCAAGGTGGATTAAGGAGCTCCTCCTCAAGCTCCAATTCACCTTTTTGAAGAGAAAGTGACTGATGAGAAGCTTAGGCTTGATTTCAACTTTAGACTCAGGCAAAGATAGAAATGCTGGAATTTTATGGTTCAAAGATGGAGGAAATTCCTCAAGAGCTTATAGAAGAGGTTTCTAAGGTGTTGGACTTTGTGGTAGTAACTCCGGTAGAGAAGGAAGAGTTGGCTTCTTATCAACTCAAAGGGGTTGCTCAAGTGTGGCTTAATAATTTGAAAGAGGCTAAACCGGTAGGAATGAGTCCCATAGAGTGGGAAGGGTTCAAGAGTGCCGTTTTAGATATGTTCAACCCTTGAGTTCATTAACCTTAGGCAAGGTGATTGGAGTGTTGAGTATTATGCATGGAGGTTCACCCAATTGTCTAATTATGGTCCAATTCTAATGTTTGATCTTAGGTCAGGAATGAGTAAGTTTGTGTCGGGAATATCCGATTTAGTAGTAAAAGAATGTCGTATGGCCATGCTTGATCATGATATGAATATATCTCATCAAATGGTTTATGCTCAACAAATTGAGAAAGATTGACTTAAAGAAAGGTTTAGGGAGAAAAGGAGGTTTACTATTGATGATAGTAATTCTTCTCTCGAAAGGTTTTCCAGTAAAGGTCCTTATAGGTTTCCCCAAAATTTAGTTAAGAGGGTCTTTAACCCTAGACCGCAAGGAATTTGTAGTGAGTCCTTATGGCCCTTTCGTGCTAGGAGTGATAGAAGACATGTGGGTAGATGCCTAGCGGGTTCCAATAATTTTTTCAGTTGTGGTGAGTTGGGCCACAAGATAACACATAGCCATACGGTTGCTAGGACTGAATGGGATAGTCGTCGTAGGTCTCAGCCCTACCCTTCATCCGGTCCAAGTGGTTCATGTGTGTACACTTCAAAGAAATTAGGTTCTATGCTCTCAAAGCTAGAGGTGAATAGGACTATTTCCCAAATGTTACTCTCGATATATGTTTTATGCTTATTTAGATTCTGGTGCTGCTTGTGTTTTATGACTTGATAGACTTGGTATGATAGACGTTGATGTTGTCTTTAGTATGAATTAGTTGCATTATAATTATGTTATTTGATAAGAGAACCCGACATAGTCATGAGGAGCTTTGGGGTATGTGGAGAGATTTGATGGATAGGGTGTTTAAGTAATTACTAGATGTGTTGTGTAAGTAGACTCCTCTAAGAAGGTAGTAGTGTAATTCACCATGGTTTAGAATCATCTTTTGTTATGGATGTAGAAGCTTGGTGACGACTTTCTCCGACCTTAGAATTGATAAATATGAGGCTTCGAAGAGTCTATATAGGCTTATTCCCAAGGGGGAGCTGATGTTCTTAGATAGGAAGGTCGTTAAGTTTTCTTGATGTTCATGATTTAGGCTGGCTTAAAACTCTCACCTTAAGAAGAGTAGTGACCTTGAGAAGTTTACTCCTTGTTTTGAACGCTCATGTGAGAGATTTAGTGGTGTTGGTAATGTCGCTTGTGAGCTAGAGTTTCCTAATGAGAACATTTCTAATTCAGAAATACCGATAGGGCTCTTTAATAAGTCCTAGATTTGGACTCATCTAGGGCTTTGTTTATATAGATTTTGTGTACTCAAATGCTTAATTTGTGCCAACAATTGATGTTAAATCCTTGATTTTCAGGTATATGTATTGAGGAACAAAGCAAGGATACTGACAGGCAAAAAGGAACAAAACAAGCTTAAGAAATGAAGAAGGGCGAGCATGAGCATCGCCAAGAGCACTCAGCGTGTCGTCAAGTGGCTCATCTGACCGCCTAAAGTTCCAGTGTGCCAAGCTCCAAAGGAAAGAACCAAGTCGGCGACGAAAAGAAACAGTCGACGGATCGCGGAGTGATTCCGCGTAGCCAAGATAGATCTCTCAAAGTTATAGACCTTGAGGATGCTAAATGTCAAGGCGAAAAGGTGATGAAAGAGACCAAAGTGCGGGTCACCGAGTGGTTCGGCAAGCCCAACTTACTTCGCCAAAATGGGCTTTCATAGCTTATTTTCGGCAACTATAAATACATTTTTGAACATTTAGCTTAGGAATATTTGGAATCTTTTTTAGATTGAATACAATTTTTATCATCTGGAGACAATTTTCTCTAGAGTTTTCTTTAGCTTTGAAGGATTGAAGAAATTCACTTTTGAGAAATTGGAAGTGGGTCTTTCAGATTGATCAAAATGGTGCATTGTAAAGATGAAATAACTCTTACCCAGTTGATGGATAATCAATTTGGTAACTATTTTTACCCTTTTACAATGTCTAGCTAAAACCCCAATTCTTGGGGTGTGATCATGTGATTATGGGCTGATATAGCTTATGGGTATTGCTAATTATTAGTTTAAATTTTATTTAAAAGTGAGTTTAATAATTAATTGTGGTTTAATTTAAGAATTGTATTTCCAAATGCAACTCTATGTTTGTGATCTTGGCTTTCTTGAGAGAGAGGTTTTAGGACTAAGGTTTTTGATAGATGGTTTGTGGGTATTGGGTTGATCTAATCTTAGCCTCGAGAGAGTAAATCTTAAACCCAATCCCACACATTTAGCTTGAGAGAGTGAATGGATTAAGGTGTGGGCTGCTCTTAATGTGCATACTTGTTGATGTTTGAAAGAAATCACCTGATTTGGGGTAATTGTTCGAGAGAAAATTTCCTCCCTTATAGCCTAGCCTACTCACTAATATCTAACTATTTCCTAATAGATACAATTACCCACATGTCTATATTTTCCTATAACCGAACACATCCTAAGAATCTATCTCATTATTGTTAATTCCTAGTGTTTGCGACTGTTTATAGTTGATAACTAAAACCAAAACCCCCCATCTAACATTCGTGTTACCCTATTACTTGATTATGTCTTTAATCGATAATTTCTATTCATATGGCTGATTCGACCACATTCATACTTCCTAATCAAATTTAAAACACATTCCGCTCCCTGTGGGATTCGACCCCAACTCATTTAGTTGGGTCTTATTCTGATTTACGAATGTTAACACCTAGAATTGGTTGTGGTATGCTTGAAACGTATAAATCAAAATGGTGCCGCTGCCGGGGAGTCGTGTTGTTTGAAATTCTTTTGGTTATGTTGAATTGTGTTCTTGTTAGTCATAGTTCTACTTACTTTTAGTTTTTGTTTTGTGTTGCTTGTGTTAAAACAGATGAGGAAATGAACATAGATGGTAGAAATGGTAGTCAAATAGGCCACCCTCCTTCGAAGATAATGAGTCTTAGGGAAAGCATCCTAGATTTCATGCCCTTGGAGGGTGAGCCAATCCATGAAGCATGGCTGAGGTTTAAGAAACTATTGCTACTGTGCCCAACTCATGGAATCTCTGATAAGATGTTGCTGGAATGTTTCTATAGAGGTCTTGATTCTTTGAACTAAGGATTGGCTGATTAATTTTCTCCGAGTGGGATAATGCAACAATCCTATGCAGCAGCAACACTACTCCTTGATCGCATGACCAAGATCAACTAGGATCCAGATAGGGACCAGAACTTAGCCAAAATAATGACCATGATAAATATCTTGGCCAAAAATATCAAGGAATTTGAAGTGATGTACAAAAACGAAGTAGACTTCCTAGAAAATCAAGGAGGAAGTCAATGTGCAAGTTACTCAAGGCCAGGTGGTAACCATGTATGGATTAGAGGGGGTAAGGAACATAGGTATGTTCCTGTCCATGAGTGCTAAAAGCCCAAGGATAATGAGGGTGGTTAATGTACCCTTAAGTGAATGTCTAGGCTGTTTTAGACCTTAATTGAGCAAAGAAGAAGTCTTGGGTGCAAGTAAGGACCTATGCTAGCAAGAAAGAGTTTAAGAAACCTTGTTCTTTGAGGGGCCTTTCCGCGATGGGACTTCATGATCGCCCAATGGGTTGGGCGAGTCACCCTTGTGCCTTAGGATCGCATAGTGGGTGGTCCCATTTGCCCTAGATTCTGGAGCAAAGGGCGAGCTAAGTGGCAGCTCACCAACCAGGTTGGTGGATGACCCTTTAGCTCCCTAGATCGCCTAGTGGACTGCCCAAATTCCAAGTTCACTGGAATATTGGGTGAGCCAAGGGTGCATTTGGCGAGTTACCTACTGCAAAGGGCGAGACCAAGGGTCCAAAGGGCAAGCTCAAGTGGGCAAGGGGAAGAATTTTAAGTTAAAATGTTATAGGTCCTTAGTTGTTTACCAAAGTTGACCCTACCTACATTATTCTATTCCTTTCGTAGCAACTATATAAGCTTATTAGACCTAAGTTTATGTCATTCAAATTATTCTCCCTAGAATCAAAAGAAAACCCTACTTCTTCCTCTCCATAGAATATTTCTCTCTATAGAAAACCCCCTTCGAAGAAGAAGATAGAGCTCGAAGCTTCGGTCAAGAACAAGGTCCATTGTTGAGAGCTTATTCTAGGGCTTTGATTAAAGGTATAGTCCTCCATGGGCTTTTCCACCCAAGGATCCCCCTCTCCCCTAGTTTCCCCCAAATTGAGAAGAAAAGCCCAATCTAAGCTACGGTTTCTTCCAATGTGTGGGTAGAGTTTAAGTATGATTCCAAAAATGTTGTATAGTACTCAATTTTGATTTATTTAGCATTGTTGTATGATATTATGATGATTTCTTATGATTTCTATGGTAACCCTAGTCTAAATTAATGAATGCGATATTTGTAGGTTTATGCCATTATAGGCCAAATTGAAGGTTCATGAGTAATCTACCTAAACCAATGTCCTGAGTAGTAATTCATCAAAGTTAGGGTCATGTAATCATTAATAGGACTAGACCTAATAGAATAGGATTTATTTTGGCTTTTAATGTTGAAATTGAACCTTTAGGATGAATTGTGTCTAGAATCGCCTAGTAATGAAGAATGTGGTTGAGTGCCTTGAAATCTAGGTTCATAAGATGCTTCCATGTTATAGAGTTGTTAAGAGTAAAGATTCCTAGTTATGAATGTTGAAGGCTAGTATGATTGATTATAGATGTTATGGCTTTGAGAGTAAAGTCTATGTACAAAATAGAGTCTAATGGGTACAATTATGGTGAAAGGCCTATATACGCCTATTCGCCCAATTATTTCCAAAACCCCCAAATCAAATCCAAAAAGTTCGTCTCCTCTCCAAAAATTATCTCTCAAGAAAAACTCCAAGAAGAAGAAGAAGGTTCAAAGCTAGGTCAAATTCCCCCCGTGTTGCAAGATTTTGTAAGCCTTTGTAATCAAGGTATGATGGCTTATCCATTCATGGACTCCTTCCATCCATGAAGCCCCCATGATTATCCCCAATTGTGAAGATGAACCCCAATTCTAGTTAGGGTTTCTTCCTACATTGTGGCTATTGTTTTGTGTTGATCTAATTGAGTGGATAATGGTTGTTTATGATTTAATTGCATGATTTTAGTGTTATTATACATGTATTCTTGATTAACCTAAGGTTTTAAGGTGAAATTGATATAGTTTGGTTTCATGCCATGAAAGAGCAAATTTAGGGATTAGATGTGACCTTCTAAGGTTGATGGATTACTTCATGGCTAACTTGAAAATTAGGCATATATGATGACCATGTTAGGTGTTGCTTGAGAGTAAATCTTGTAGTATGAAGGTGATATATAGGGCTTATAGGGTGAAAAACTAATAAGAATGAACTAGGAATGTTAAGGCTTTAAGAGTGAAGCTATTATGTATGTTGACTTGTATATGGTACTATTGTGGAGAGACTTCACCAACATGACCTATATTATGAGTATATGATATTATGAATGTAGTAATTGAACTACTTGAATTATGTATATATCCATGTCTAATGTAGTCATTCTAGATGTGTTGATTTTATATGATTATGATTATATCCATGTGTAATGTAGTCATTCTAGAATGTGTTGATTTTATATGAGCTTTGTCCCTTGAAAGGGGCACGATATGATATTATGCATCTTTTGTGAAGTTTAGTACATCCTTTAGAAACACTTTGAGAGTAAGCTGAATATGATTATAATCTAGTTATTGTGTTGTTGGGAGTTATCCTCATATACACACTTATGTATTAATATGATATGATGTGAAAGGTTTGTCACATATACTGATTCTAAGGTTGGAAGACTAGTCTCACCTATTGAATCTATGAGCTTTAGTATGAGTTATGTTGGATTGAGTGTCAAGACCTTATTCCATAATAATGAAATTTAAGTGAAGACTTAATATGAACTCAATGGGAATTATTCTTAGCACCGAGTAGATATTTACAATGAGATGGAAGCTTCTCCGTTAGTAGAGGGCAGATTTCTAGAAGAGGTCTCATGAGATGGAAGCTCCTCCGCTAGTAGAGGGTGGGTTTCTAGTAGCAATCTCCTTATCCCATAAACTACGTGCCCTCGTAGGTTATTTAGCTATTTTGATCCACCTAAGCTATGAATATGGTTCTACCTTCGGCAAGTAGAGCAACCCTTTTTCGGTGTGGGATAGACACCGGATTCCATATTAGCTCACATGGTCTATGTCAGTTAAGGTTAATTCCCACAATAAGAATACAAAGTATGAACTATGGTTACTTAAGAAGATTTACTTAGTATGGGTGAGAATATGGGATCTTATTCATGCAATCCACAAGTATTCTTCGAAGGTATCTATGGTATGTCTCTTTTATGTTATGATGATCTATGCAATGAATATGTTTATGACCTGTGCTTATGATGTATCCTTAACTTGGATTTTTGGTATAAGTTGCTTTCCTTGATATGTTTGACTAAAGGTGAATGTTCCCTTGTCTATAACAAATAAGCTAAGGATGAGATCCAAAGGTAATAAAGGTAGGACCTAAATTGACTTGCTTAGCATGCGTGGGATTATGGGTCTTATCCATGCATTGGACAATCTTGTCTTGAGGTGGCTCATGAAGTGTTTCTCTTATGTCATGCTAAACTAGATGGATTGCTTGTACCTCGGACCATGTTGTTATCTTCTATGCTTATAGTCTATGTCTTATGATAATGTCTTTTATGCTTATGACATGTTATTGTCTCTTATGATTATGGTATATGTCTTATGTTGATTATTGCCTCTTATATGCTCATGTTGAAGATTTATTCTAGACATAATATTTAGTACATTATTGTACGAATGCATACTTTTTCCTACATTCTTATCAAAGGTAGGTTTCGGCATAGACTATAAATAGTTAAATATAAATAGGTAGGCTAGACTATAAGTAAGATAGTTTTATCTCGAACAACTACCACGATTCAAGTGACTTCTTTTGAACATCAACAAGCTTATCAAATAATCCCATACCTTAATTCATCTACTCTCTTGAGCTAGCTAGGTAGAATCGAAATTAGGATTTACTCTTTTGAGCTAAACCCATATCAACGCAATAACTACAATCATCAATTAAAGGCTTTGACTCAAAAACTTCTTTTTCAAGCAAGCTCAGAATTCTAAGTTCAAATTGCATTTGCAACTACAATTCTTAGATTAAAACACAACTATCAATTAAACCCATTTTAGTTAAGCAATTAAGTTAGTAAATAACAATACTCATAAGATAATTGAACCCATAATCACACGATAACACCCCAAGAATTGGGGTTTTAGATAAACATCATAAAAAGGTAAAAACAATTACCAATTCGATTGCCCATCAACTGGATCAGAGTCTTCAATCCTTCACAATGTTCCAAAATGGTTAAATTCTAAAACCCAATTCAAAATCCTCATAATTAAGCTTAGATATCCTCAAAGCCTACAATAAAAACTGAAAAACTAAGGGAGAACTCTAACTCTAAAACTTAGGGATCATAACTCCTTAAATTTCCTTTTAAATTCCAATTTATAGTGCCCCACTTTTTGGCCTGAAAGTCCATTGTACAGAATAAGTCGAGCCTCACCGAGTGGTTCGGAGATTCACCCTTTGCTCCCTTCCATCGCCATTTTGCATTGGTCATGAGCCTCCAAGGCCCTATAACTTTGAGCGATTAGAGTTGTCATCGCGGATTCATTCAGCAATTCGCTGATTGCCCATTTCTGTCACCAATTTTGTTCTTCCCAAGGCTGGCATGCTGGAACTTTGGGTGAGCTAAAGAGCCACTCGATAGTTAGCTGAGTGGTCTTGGCAAACACTAGGATCACTTTTCGTCACTTCTTCAGCTTGTTATTTCCTTTTTCTCCGGTAATATCCTTGCCTTGCTCTTTAGCATGTAATGCTGCAAATCAAACACTTTAACATCAGCTTAGAGCATAAATTAGGGATTTGATAACAATTTTACTATCAAAACAAAGCCCTAAATGAGTCTAAATCATAATTCATTATAGTCTATCAAGGCTTGTAAAAGAGCTGAGGGTAAAGGTATGATCATTTTGGCTTAGTGACTTCTACCTTCATAAATCATGGCTTGCATTTCACTTCTTCTCCTTTTCTTTCATTTTTTTTTATTTTCACAATCCACCCTAAGTTCTTTCAAGCACGGATATTCTTATAAGACTCATTGGACACCCCTTTTCTTTTATTCATGCACAAATTACATTGTGACATTGTTTTTCATTCTTTTTCTCTTCTTTTTTTTAATGGAGGGATTCCATCTTATTCAACATTCTTCAAGGGGGAATTTCACAAAGTTATTGCTCATTTCATTTCCTAAATTTTCACCATACCCCAAACTTAGGATTTTGGCCTAGGTTGTCTATTCAAATGGACCAATGCTTCATGAAGATTTTAGGTCGGGAGGAGAGAGGCCAAATGTTTTCATGTTTCATCCAAAAAAAGGTTAGGCTCAAATGGTGCCAAACGAGGTTCACACTCTCACAAGGTGGTCACAAAAAGGTATACTACCAATTTGGTTCACTCTCAAAAATTTGTTCCTAAGATCATTTCTTTCATTCACCAATGTTAATCAATTAGACAAACGAGGCAAGTTCTAGGTATCACCAAGAACATATTTCAAGGAAATCTCACAACACAAGGCATTCAACACAATCATCGATCAAGACTCTACCAATTGAGCTCGCGTGCAACGATCATCACAAGACTCATTTCAATAATCGGCTAGTGACAATGAGATGCTAAGAATTCACACATCACTTATGCAACTGGATTTTGCCTCATTAGATTTGCACAAACATATCTTCAATCAATAGGAGTTCATCAAGTCATCGATATTGATCGCAATCGATACCTAATATGCACAACATTCACAAACAAAAAAAAAATCCAACTTAAACTGTGCACTACCCTCAATGCAAAAATAACTAATGTGACTAGCAAAATGGAAGATGATTGATCACTGAATTAAAATATTAGAGCAGGAGAGACTCTTCCCTTCATGCCCAATCGGTGGGAAGTTATGCAGAACCATTCGAGGAGTAGCCAAGTTGATGTTGGCTCACCAAAATATACAGCAAGATGGCCCTTTAGTTTGAGAAAAAAAGGTGACCTCAGTCGGGCTTGCTGACTGGTTACGGGGTGCGCCCAAAAGTCATGCAGCTCGCCAAATTTTCCAGAATGAGTCCAAAAGGTGGCCTTAAATTGGTCATACATTTTTGGTGATCAAGAGGTCATATTGGCAATTCGCCGATAGGCTCAGTCCACCGCCCATTTGCCATTATTTCAAAACTGAGGAATTCAACCTACACATTAAGCAAACATTATTAAAAATGACTTAAAACTTGGGTTGCTTCCCAAGAAACTCCTTATTTAACGTCGTGGCACGGCGTGGAAATTCTCTCAAGCATCTTCCAAATACAACACTTTAATTAATGAGACATCAAGTAATTATCTAAAATAAAGCTTCAAGTGTTTCCCATTTACATTGAATGACGATCCTTCTTTGCTTTCAACCTCAATTTCCCCATTTACAAACACTTGAGTGACCTTGAACGGGTCTGGCCATTTTATTTGAGTTTACCCGGGAAGAGTCTCAAACGAGAGTTATAAAGAAAAACAAGATCACCAACTTTAAACTCTTGTCGAAGTATTTTGGCATCATGCCATTTCTTCATTTTCTTCATATAAAGGGCTGAATTCTCATACTCCCTCAGCTGAAACTCTTCCAACTCATGGAGTTAATTGACTCTACCTTTCCAAGCATCACCCCAATTCAAGTTTAACGCCTTCAATGCCCATAATGCCTTGTGTTCAAGCTCGATTGGCCGGTGACAAGACATTCCAAATACCAATTGGTATGGTGACATGCATGCCAATTGGTGTCTTGAAAGTAGTGCGGTAGCCAAGAGAGCATCGTCAAACTTCCGAGACTAGTCAGTCAAATTTGCATTTATTGTTTTTGCCAAAATTCCCTTGATTTCTCTGTTTGATAATTCAATTTGGCTACTGGTTTGTGGATGATAGGGGGTTGCAACTTTATTCTTAACTCTATATTTTCTCAACATCGAAGTAAACATTCGGTTCCAAAAATGAGACCCTCCATCACTGATAATAGCAAGCAGGGTACCAAACCTTATGAAAATGTATCGCTCCAAAAATTGCAGACCAATCTTCCCTTCATTGTTGTGAAAAACTACACCTTCTACCCATATAGAAATGTAATCAACCGCTAGCAAGATATACTTATTTGTGATAGATCGCACAAACGGTCCCATGAAGTCAATTCCCTAGATATCAAACCACTCTACCTTTACAATAAGATTAAGAGGTAACTAATGCTTTGTCGATACTCCTCCTTGCTGTTAGCATTGAATACATTGCTTAACGAGAAAATGAACATCTTGGTATTATTATGGCCAATAGTAGCCACTTTGAAGCACTTTGGCAACTGTGCACACCCTGCTATGATGTCTGCCAATTGGCGATGCGTGGCAAGAATCGAGAATTGCATTTACTTTCTCTTCTGGTATGCATTATCTAATTATGTGGTCTGCTCCTTCTCTAAATAGGTATCGTTCATCCTAGAAGTACCTCTTTTCATCAAACAAGAACTTTTTTTGTATAAAAATTAAGGCCCTCGGCCATAATCCCACACACTACATAGTTAGCAAGATCAACATACCAAGGTGAGTTGACATGGGTTATCCTTGTCACTATTACATCGGGAAATTTTGCCTCAATATCCCTCTCATTGGGATTAAAATATTGGTTTCCAGCCGAGACAAGTGATCCGCCACATGGTTCTCATACCCCTTTCGATCATTGACCTCGAAATCAAGCTCTTGCAACAACAACATCCACCAAATCAATCTTGTCTTTGCATCTTTATTAGCCATCAAATATCGAATAACAGCATGATCTGTGTGCACCACCACATGACTACCGAATAATACGCTCTAAATTTCTCAAAAGCATACACCACCGCTAGCAATTCTTGTTCTGTGACGGTATAATTGTGTTAAGCTACATTCAAGGTGTTACTTGCATAATAAACTGGTTAAAAAGCTAGTATCTTCGTTGACCAAGAGTAGGTCCCAAAGAAACACCACTAGCATCACACATGAGTTCAAACAAAATACGCAAATTAGAGGCAACAATGATCGGGGCTAACAATAACTTTTCTTCCAAGAAAAAAAATTCTTCTACGCAATCTTCATCAAAGTTTAAGGTAGATTCCTTCTCTATCAACTTACAAATAGGGTGATCTATCTTTGAAAAATCCTTTATAACCGCCTGTAGAAAGCTGCATGGGCTAGAAAACTCGTAACGACTTTTATCAAAATAGGAGTAGGTAACTTAGCAATGAATTTGACTTTAGCTTGATCGACTTGCATTCCTTCTCCTGAAATTTTATGCCCCAAAACAATACCCTCTTTCACAATGAAATGACACTTCTCCCAGTTTAGAACAAGATTGGTTTCAACGTACCTTTGTAGTACTTTTCCAAGGTGTTCAAGACATGCTTCAAAAGAATCACCAACAACCAAAAAATCATCCATAAAGACCTCCATTGAGTCTTCAAGTATATCTGCGAAAATAGAAAGCATACATCATTGGAATGTTGCCGGAGCATTGCTCAACCCAAAAGGCATTCTCTTGAAAGCAAATGTTCCATAGGGACATGTAAAAATAGTTTTATCTTGATCTTTCGGTGAAACAAAAATCTTGTTGTACCCGGAATAACCATCTAAAAAGAAGTATCATCCACGCCCCGCAAGCCTATCAAGCATTTGGTCTATAAATAGCATAGGAAAATGGTCTTTCTAGGTCCATGCATTCAATTTCTGGTAGTCCATGCATACACGCCACCCGGTAACCGATCTCATAGGCACAAGTTCCCCTTTTTCATTTGGAACTACTGTAATTCCTCTTTTATTCGGTACACATTGCACGGGATTCACCCATTTTCTATCCGCAGTAGAGTATACCACACCTGCATCGAGCAACTTGATGATTTCTTTCTTGATCTCTTCTTGCATCAGTGGGCTTATCCTCTTTTGATTTTCAACTCATGGTTTGCATTCAGTATCCTTAGTGCAAATTGTTTAGAGAATCCCCACAATATCAGTAATTGTCCATTTGATAGCTTTATTATATCGTTTCAACACATCGACAAGTAATTTTACTTGCCATTCAAGTAGGTGTGCAACAATAATTAAAGGAAAGGTGTTATTTGCTCACAAAAATACATACCGAAGGTGGGACGGGAGCACTTTCACCTAAAGTTTTGGTGGCTCTTCATTGGATGGCTTGGAAAGGGGAATTTCTCGATTCTTTATATCAATGTAAAGCTTAAATGGGTTCTTAGAATGAGAACCTAAAGTCGATAGAGCAGCCACAACTTCATCATAACCTTCAACGTCTTCCTCATCATAATTTGAAAGGACGACAGCTAGAGGCTCCCTCACACACAAAACAACTCACTTACATTAGTCACTGCCTCATCAATCAAATCAATGGTTGAAACAACGTGAATGTCACTTGGTCGCTTCATCGATTTGCATATATTGGAAGTAACCTCCTCATCATTTACCCAAAATTTGAATTCACCACTTTGAACATCCACAAGGGATCTTTTGGTAGCCAAAGCCGGCCTACCTAATATAATAGGTACCTCGGTGTCAATCTCACAATCCAAAATAACAAAATCGGCTGCAAATATGATTCAATCCACTTTCACCAAAATATCATAAAGTATGTCAATGGGATGCTTAATAGATCTATCAACCATGAGAAGAAGCATTGTTAAAGATTTAGGTTCGCCCAACCCAAATTCTTTGAAAATGGCATACAACATCAAGTTAATGCTTCCCTCTGAGTCACACAATGCATTGGCAAATGGAAGCATCCCAATAGTGCATGAAATAGTTAATGGCCCCGGATGAACTTTCTAGATATCCACATTGCTTGTCGTGATGGCACTACAACTATGAGACACCTCCACCGTTCCAAAATCCATACTCTTCTTCTTGGTGACTAATTCTTTCATGAACTTTGGATAGCCCGGCATTTCCAACAAGGCTTCCACTAAAGGTAGACTAATAGAAAGGGTTATGAAAACAGAAAGAAATTTTTTATACTTTTCATCTTCATCCTTCTGTTTTAGTCTTTTAGGGAATAGTGGATTGACTTTGGGTAATTTAATAGATTTCAACGAAGAAGCAGCCCCTTGATTTGATGTCTGCAATTCCCCAGTGATAAGTTTATTTGGAACTTCATCACATTCTTTGGGCATGTTAATTTCCAGTTCTTGGCTAAACCGCTCTTCATCAATGGCGTCATTCCCCTCTTTACTAGTGTTTACCTCACCATTCACTTTAATGTCACCACCTACTCCTTTTCCACTCTGAGTTAACACCGCCAAGCATTTATCATGATTAGTTTTTAAATTCACTCTCAGATCATTGGCAAAATCTCTTTTGGTTTAACTCTAATATGGATGAAAGTTGACTAATTTGAAATTCAAGTTGCTTGATGGAATCCGAGTGAGAGTTTACCTTCTTGTTTAAGGATGAAAAATCTACCTTAATTTCTTTCAGCACTTCATCGGATCCTTCTCCCTTATTTATAATGCGAGACGATAAATCATCTTTTCGAAAGCTCCCAAAATTGTCCCTAGATCTTGGACTATCACCCATGTGCATGTACCAAGCATAATCATCGTCTTCCCTCATCGAAAAGTTACTTTGGTCAGCCCAATCTCGATTGTCACCTCTCCATCCATTTGAGCTAAATGTGTTCTGACCTTGATTCTCCCCCCCCCCCTCGACTTTAAATAACCCGGGCAAGAACCCTCCTCTAGTCTTCACACTTTTTGTACCTCTTTGTTTCCATAACTACCCCCATTACCTTTTTTTTCTATTAATTCTATTTGGGTCATCATCTTGGTCATGTTTTCATCTGGCTCTTGGTTCTTTTCCACTTGTTCCTTTGTCATCCCAAAGTTCAATGGAGACACACGATCTTCTCTAGTGTACCAAGCACGATTGATTTTTTTAATCTCATCACAAAGGGTAGATGCTATGTCAAAGAGTTGTTACGTGATTCCTCCTCGAACAAGTTGGTCTGCCACACCCTTGTTGATTGAGTTGAGGCTCCAGTAGAAATATTGAGCAACACAATATTCGGTAATCCCTGAGGAGGACATTGGAGAAGCAACTTTTTAAACCTCAACCATGTCTCGTGAATAGGCTCACCATTCACTCTCTTGAAGTTCTAAATATTATCTCTCAATTTCACCAGCTTCAAGGGAGAGAAAAAACCTTACATAAAACGCATTAGTGAGCTCCTCCCAAGAAGTGATTGCTTCCCTTGGTAAATCGGCCAACAACTTTGTTGCTTCCCCCATTAGAGAAAAGGGAAACAAACAAAGTCGAACTGACTCCTGAGTGATGATCTTGAAATAAAATAGCCCACACACATCCACAAAGTTTCTGATGTGATCATGAGGGTCCTCATGAGAAAGTCCTCCGAAAAGACCCTTCATTTGCAACAGATACAACATAGTGCTAGTCACATGGAACACCGCATTGACCACAATTGGAGGCAACCAAATAACACCCATACTTCCCAACTAATCTATATTGACATCGTGCAAATTACCGATGTGATCATTGTTCCCAAGTTGGGTGGCATTGCTTCCATTATCACGCATCTCTTCAATTGTTTAAGAGTAGCCACCAAAAAAACACAAATAAGTTTATTAAACTACAGCAAAATCAGTTCACAACTAAACTTCAATAAAAGAATTCTAAACACCACTCCCCAAAAGTGGCACCATTTTTGATAACGCTAAACTACACTTTATCTTATTGTAAGTGTAGGTCATCTCTAACAATTATAAACCCAACTAAGAGTTGGGGTCGATCCCAAAGCGAGTGATACGGTAAAGAATTCAATTATGAGGTAAAATGGTGTTCTAATCATTTGTAGTTTTAAATATTTTCGCAACAATAAAGTAAATGACGAGGCTTTGACAATTAATGTCAGATTGGGGAATTTGGGTAACCAAATAACAACTACAAATAACTGGAAGTGAAAAACTAGAGAGGGTTTCTGGGGAGTGTGATAAATTGAATGCCAATTTTGCCAAATGGGTGATTATTATTTTACTAAAAGTCATTGAATTTCAGTGGGTACGCTAGGCTTTGGGTGCAATAGCCATTTCTCAATCGTCTATTACGAATTAAGCGAGTTCTTTTGAACCTTGACAAGAAAAACACAGATAAATAGCCCAATACCTTAAGAAATCTACTTTTTCAAGCTAGATTTGTAGGATTGCATTCAGACCCACTTTCTAAAGACACAACAACACGATCACAACAATCATCAACTAAAAGTTTTAACTCTGATACTTCTTTCTCAAGCAAGCTTAGAGTACTAAACTCGAATTGCATTTGCAACTACAATTGCTCAATTATAACAGAAACTATTAATTGCACCCACATCAAATCAACAATGAAATCAGTAAATATTAACACCTATAAGCTAATTGAAACATTCAAATGCATAATCACACCCTCAAGAATAGGGGTTTTAGCCAAACATAATAAACAACAAGAAATCGTTACCAACTATGTTCTCCATCAGGTTGGGCAACAATCCACAAATCTCTAAATGCTCAAATTGAAGGTAAAACCTAACAAACCCTAAATCTCGACTCAAAAGGTGTAAAAACAATGCTTAGAATGTTAAAGATCAGAAACCCAGAATTGGACAATGTGGGAACACCTTTTGTTATTTTCAAAATTGCATTTATATGTTCCCAAAATTTTAGCATTCGAGTCACTTGTCAAGTAATTTGGGCTTTGTCGACCTGGTCGGCGATACGTCGAGTGCTCCATACCATCGCCTTCTTGGTTTGTCCTTTCACCATCTTTTTTTCTGTAACTTTAGGCAATCGAGGTCGATATCATCGATCTATTCAGCGTGCCGCCGTACCATAAATGTGCTCACCAAGTTGGTCTTGTCCATGCGTTCGCCTGCTGGAACTTTGGACTAGCTGAAGTTCCACTCGGCAACTCGCCGAGTGCCTTTGGCGAGTACCAGCCTTGCTTTCCTTCACCTTTTTTTCTCCTATTTGCCTTCTAATGTCCTTGCCTTGCTCTTTCGGCTTCATTTCTGCAAATTAATATTTTAACATTAATTATCAGTGTAAAATAGGCATTAAGGACACTAGTTCCTTAAATACTAAGCCCTAAATGATTCGAAATACCCAACTCAGCAACACCCTAATGAAAACCTTTAAAACCCCTAAAGCTAAAAAAAACCCTAAACTTTAATCCCTAAAAAAACCCTTAACCCTAAACTTTAAACCCAAACCCAAAACCGCAGGACCTAAACTTTGTACCCTAAACCTTAGGGACTAAATCCTAAACCTTAAAAAAAACGTAAACTTAAGGGCCTAAACCTTAAGGATTATACCTTAAACCCTACACTTAATGTATTCAACCCTAAATGATAAACCCTAAACCTTAGGGTCTAAAATTGATACCCTAAACCCTAAGAAAAAACACAAAAAAACCATAAAAACAAAAAAAAAAAGCCTAAACCTAAAAAACCCTAAAGTAAACCATAAAACCCCTAATCCTAAAGAACCCAAAGCCCTAATACCTAAAAAAGAAACCTAAACCTAAAAAACCCTTAACTTTAAACCCTAAAAGACACTAAACACCCCTTTCAAAATCTTAAAAAACTCTAAACCCTAAACACTAGGACCTAAACTCTATATCCTAAATCTTAGGGCCTAAATCCTAAATCCTAAAAAAATCCCAAATTGTATGGATAAAACATTAAGGACTATACCGTAAACCCTAAACCTTAGGGATTAAACCCTAAACTATAAAGTGTAAACCCTAAACCTTAGGGCCTAAACCCTAAACCTTATGGCTTAAATCTAAACCCTAAACTCTAAGCCCCAAGAAAACTTAAACCCTAAGAAACCCTAAAAAAGCATAAGAAACCTTTAAAATGTTAGAAACACTAAATCCTAAAAAACATTTAAAACCCTTTAAATAACTTAAACCATAAAACCCTAAGAACACCCTAAAGAAAATCTTAAAACCCCCTAAATCTAAAGAATGCAAAGCCATGAATGATAAACCCTAAACCTAAAAAAACTAAACCTAAAAACCCCCAAACTTTAAACCCTAAAAACTCTTTAAAACCCCTATAAACCTTAAACCCTAAACCGTAGGACCTAACCTCTATAACTTAAACCTTAGGGTGTAAGTCCTAAAATCTATAAAACCCTAAACCATAGGGACTTCACCTTAAGAACTATACAATAAACTCTAAAGCTTAGGTCTTAAACACTAAACACTAAAAACTAAACCCTAAACCCTAAACCTAAGGGACTTAAATCTAAACCTTAAACCCTATAAAAACATTAAAAACCATAAATAACCTTCAAACCATAAAAAAAACCCATAAAACCCCTAAACCTAAAAATACCTAAGAACACTCAAAAAGAAAACCTTAAAACCAAAGAACCAAAAGCTCCAAACCCTGAACCCTTTAAAAAAACCTAAAAATCCCTAAACTCTAAACCCTAAAAACATTAAAAACCATAAAAACCATAAACCCTAAACCCTAAACTGTAAGTCTTAACTTTATGCCCCAAACCTTAGGGCCTAAATCCTAAACACTAAAAATATCCTAAACTGTAGGGCATATACCTTCAGGACTATAGCCTAAACCCTAAATCCTAAATTGTAACCCTAAAATCTTAGGGCCTAAACCCTAGGGCCAAATATCTGAACCCTAAATACTAAGTCCTAAGAATACCTAAACCCTAAACCTAAAAAACCCTAAAAACACCTTAAAGATATCTTTAAAAACACCTAAACCTTAGGGCTTAAACCTTAAACCAATAAACCTTAGGGACAAAAATCTAAGCCCTAAACACTAAGCCCTAAGAAATCCTAAACCCTAAGAAACCCTAAACTCTAAACAACCCTAAACCCTAATAACACCTTAAAACCCCTAAATCCCCTAAACCTAAACAACCCTAAAAACACCATAAAGGAAACCTTAAAAATCTTAAACTTAAAGAACTCAAAGCCCTAAACCCTAAACCTTGAAAAACCCTAAACCTTAAACACCCTAAAATAACCCTAAAAATCTACAAAACTTTAAACCCTAAACTGCAAGAACTCTATACCCTAAAACATAGGGCATAAATTCCAAACCCTAAAAAACCATAAACCATAGGGTCTAAACCTTAAGGAGTATACACTAAACCCTAAACCTTAGGGCTTAAACTCTTCACCTTAAATCATATACCATAAACCTTTGGGCCTAAACCCTAAATCTTAGTGCCTTAAATCTAAAACATAAACCCTAAGAAACCGTAAACTCTTAAAAAAACCTCAAAATCCTAAGATCCCCAAAAAAAATTAAAAAACCAAAAAACCCCTAAAAAATCATAAACCTAAAAATCCCTTGAATTGCCTAAAGAAAACCTTAAAACATCTAAACCTAAAGAATCCAAAGCCTTAAACCCTAAACCCTTAAACCTGAACCTAAAAAAACCCTAAATTTAACACCCTAAAAAAATCCTATAAACCCTAAAAAAACCTTTAAACCCTATGCCCTAAAATTTAAACCCTAAATGGTAGGACCTAAATCCTATACCCTAAACATTCAGGAAAAAATCCTAAACCCTAAAAAAACCTAAATCGTAGGGCCCAAACCTTAAGGACAATACCATAAACCCTAAACCTTAAAGATTAAACCCTAAATAGTAAATTGTAAACCTTAAACCTTAGGGCCTAAACCCGAAACCTTAGGGACGAAAATCTAAATCCTATGCCCTACAAAACCCTAATCCCTAAGAAACCCTAAGTCCTAGGAAACTCTAAACCCTTAAAACACCCTAAACAAAACCTGAAAACCCTTTAAATCGATAGCTACCAAAAAAGTATACCCTAATGCCCACAAAACCAAAAACTAAAAAACACTAAACACTAAACTATAGGACCTAAATTCTATACCATAGACCTTAGGGCCTAAATCCTAAAAAATCGTAAACTGTAGGACCTAAACAATAAGATTATACCCTAAACCCTAAGTCTTAGGGCATAAACCCTAAACCTTATATCTTAAACCCTATACTTTAGGGTATAAACAGTATATCTTAGGGCCTAAACTCTAAACCCTAAACCCAAAGAGCAAAGAAATCCTAAACACTAAGAAACCCTAAACCCTAAAACCCTAAAATCATAAGAAACCCTAAACCTTACAAAACCCTAAAAAATCCTACAAACCCTAAAAGAAACCCTAAAAACACTAAATCTAAAAACAATCTAAAACTCCCAAAACAAAACCTTAGAAACAACCCAAAGCCCTAAACCCTAAACCCTAGAAAAACCTAATACATAAAACCCTAAGCTTGAAACCCTAAAAAAACCCTTAAGACCACCAAAAAACCCTAAAAATCCTTAACCCTAAACATTATACCAAAAACTGTAGGATATAAACCCTATACCCTAAACCTTATGGCCTAAATCCTAAAAAGGAAAAAACCGTAAACCACAGGGCATAATCCTTTAGGACTATACTCTAAACCCTAAATTATAAACCCTAAACCTCCAGACCTAAACCCTAAGCCATAGGATTGAAAATCTAAACCCTAAATCCTAAGCCCAAAGAAACTCTAAATAATAAGAAACCCTAAACTGTAAAAAATCCTAAGAAACCCTATACCAGTAAAACCCCTACACCTAAAAAAAACCCTTAAAACACCCTCATGAAAACCTTAAACCCTCTAAACCTAAAGAACCAATGCCCTAAACCCTAAACCCTAAAAAATCTAAACCTATAAAACCCTAAACTTTAAATGCTTTATAAAAACCTAAAAAACCCTAAAACGTAGGACCTAAACTTTATACCCTAAACCTTAGGGCTAAATCCTCAATCCTTAAAAAACCCCAAATCATAGGGGCTTAAACATTAAGGACTATACCTTAAACTGTAAACATTAGGGATTAAACCCTAAACTTTGGGGCATAAAATCTAAACCCTAAACCTAAACCCTAATAAAACCTAAACCCTAATAACCGAAGAAACTTAAAATAAACTAAGGAACACTAAACCCTAAAAAATCCCTAAAATCCCTAAAACCCATAAAAACCCTAAAAAAAACTAAACCTTAAAAGTCCTCAAAACACCTCAAAGAAAACCTTAAAAATCCCTAAAGCTAAAGAACCCAAAGCCCTAAACTGTAAAACCCTAAACCTAAAGGTTAAAAACCCTAAACTTTAATCCTTATAAAACCCTTAAAACTCATTAAAAACCTTGAAACAATAAACCCTATGCTTTAAAACCTAAATCGTAGGACCTAAACTTTATAACCTTGTAACACCCCGTAGTCTAGTAGACTAACTAGGGCTAAGTGTGAGGGAAACAACACAAGGGCAAAGGGCCAAGGGCAAAAGACGAGGGAAAGGGGCCAAGGATGCCCAACATTCCCAAGGCACTGCCCAGCTTGCCACGAGAGCCTTCAGGGCTCATGGTGAACACCACTCCCCGTGGTGCCACTCGTGGTGGTGAGGCAGTATCCTTCTTAAGGCTGCCCAATGTTGATTCACCTCCACAAGAAACTTCACGACCAGTGGTATCTTTCACCTGCAACATCAACACACATTATTAAAACCACTAACACTTGGGTTGCCTCCCAAGAAACACCTTATTTAACGTCGTGGCACGACATGTAATTGCCCTCAAACATCTTCCAAGTACACCACCTCAATCAGAGAGATGTCTTGGCATTCGCCAAATTATGATTTCAAACGTTTCCCATTCACCTTAAAAGCAGGTCCTTCTTGACCTTCAACTTCGATGGCACTATTAGTGAACACTCTTTTCACTCTAAATGGTCCTGGACATTTGGACTTGAGATTTTCGGGAAAAGGTCTAAATCGAGAGTTGAAGAGTAGCACCCGATCTCTCACTTTGAACTCTCTCTTGAGTATTTTAGCATCATGCCACTTCTTCATCTTTTCTTTGTAAAAAGCTGAACTTTCGTAAGCTCTCAACCTGAATTCTTCCAATTCGTTTAACTGCTCCACTCTCTCTTTAGAGGCTCTTGTCCAGTCCAAATTCAAAACTTTCAACGCCCACATCGCTTTGTGTTCTAACTAGACTGGTAGATGGCAAGACTTCCCAAAAAACAATTGATATGGTAACATCCCTATTGGTGTTTTGTAGGCAGTATAGTATGCCCATAATGCATCATCCAACTATCGAGACCAGTCGGTTCTATTAGCATTACTGTCTTGGCCAAGATGCTCTTTATCTCCCGGTTGGACACTTCAACTTGACCACTTGTTTGAGGTTGATATGGAGTTGCTACCTTGTGTTTCACTTAATACTTGCTTAATGCAGCGGAGAAACATTTATTACAAAAATGGGATCCACCATCACTAATGATAGCTCTAGGGATACCGAATCTACCAAAGATGTAGCATTTTAGAAATTGAACCACATTTTTCGCTTCATTGTTTTGAAGTGCAACAACTTCCACCCACTTGGAAACATAATCCACAGCCACTAAGTTATATTTATTCCCAAACGAGCTCACAAATGGGCTTATGAGATCTATTCCCCAAACATCGAATAGTTTAATTTCTAAGATGGGAGTCAGGGGTGACTCGTGTCTTTTGGACACTCCACCTTGCTTTTGGCACTGAACGCATTTCTTTACAAATTCGTGCTCATCCTAGTATAGGGATGGCCAGTAATAGCCACTTTGA
This sequence comes from Solanum tarnii x Solanum tuberosum, assembly GCA_029582315.1. Lineage (NCBI taxonomy): Eukaryota > Viridiplantae > Streptophyta > Magnoliopsida > Solanales > Solanaceae > Solanum > Solanum tarnii x Solanum tuberosum. The sequence continues at coordinate 38,719 of JAJONS010013866.1, read as the reverse complement.
AGCACTTTAGCGGCTGTATGCAGACTGCTATGATGACCCCACACTGGTGAAGCATGACATGTGTGGAGAATTTCTAGCACTTCTTCTTTCGGAACACACCTTCTGATGATGTGGTCTGCACACTCCCGAAACAAATATGGTTCATCCCAAAAGTACCACTTAACATCGAACATGAACTTCTTTTGTTGATAGAAGTTCATTTCATCCGGCATTAATCCACACACTATGTAGTTTGCGAAATTGGCATAGCATGGAAGTTGGGTGAGAGTTACCGCGAATAGGTGCTCATCCGGGAAAGAATCTTTTATGTCAATTTCAGGTTCATCATACTCCTTACCCTCTAATCTTGATAAGTGGTCAGCTACCTGATTTTCACACCCTCTCCTTTCTTTGATCTCAAAATCAAATTCTTGCAATAGAAGCACCCACCTGATCAACCTTAGTTGGGCATCCTTCTTTGCCATTAGGTAACGGAGTGCAGCATGGTCAGTGTGCACAATCACTTTTGTGCCTAGAAAGTACGCTCTAAATTTTTCAAATGCATAAACCACCGCAAGTAACTCTTGTTCAGTAACAGTGTAATTTTGTGGAGCATTATTCAGTGTCTTGCTAGCATAGTAGATGGGATGAAATAATTTGTTGTGTTTCTGCCCCAATACCACCCCCAGTGTTGTGCCACTAGCATCACACATTACTTCGAAAGATTCAGACCAATCAGGGCTAATGATGATCGGGGTAGATACCAATTATTCTTTCAAACTTTAGAACGCCACCATACAAGTGTCATCAAAATAGAACTTCACTTCCTTCTCCAAGAGTTTGCACAGGGGTGTGCAATCTTCGAGAAGTCCTTCATGAATCTCCGGTAGAACCCAACATGTCCTAAGAAGCTGCGAACACCCTTCACTGAGATCGGCAGAGGTAATTTCTCAATCACCTCAATTTTTTCTTTATCTACCTCCAATCGTTTTTGTGACACCTTGTGCTCGAGAACTATATCTTTCTTCACCATGAAGTGGCATTTCTCCCAATTCAGAACCAAGTTTGTTTCCAGGCATTTTTGGAGCACTTGCGCCAAGTGTGCCAAAAATTCTTCAAATGTATCCCCTACGACTAAGAATTCATCCATGAATACCTCCATAGAATCTTCTACCATGTCCGCAAAAATGGAGAACATGTAACACTGAAATGTTGTCAGGGGCATTACATAGCCCGAACGACATTCTTTTAAGTGCAAATGTTCCATAAAGGCAGGTGAAGGTTGTTTTCTCTTGGTCTTCTAGCGCAATGGAAATTTAGTTGTAACCGGAGTACCCATCTGAAAACCAGTACCAACCCCTCTCTACTAGCCGGTCAAGCATTTTATCCATGAAAGGCATAGGAAAGTGATCCTTTTCAGTCCACGATTTGAGCTTTCGATAATCCATGCATACTCTCCACCAAGTCACCGGTCTAGTCGGCACAAGCTCTCACTTTTCATTTGGGACTACAGTGATACCTCACTTTTTTGATACACATTGCACCAGACTTACCCATTTGCTATCTGCAATAGGGTATATCACACATGCGTCCAACCACTTGATGAACTCCTTTTTTACCACTTTCTGCATTGGTGGGTTCAATCTCCGTTGATGCTCAACACTAGGCTTACACTCATTATCAAGCTGAATTTTGTGCGTACATATACTAGGAGAGAAGCCCACTATATCAAAATGGTCCATCATATAGCTTTAATATGTTTTCGCAACCCTTCAAGAAGCAATTTCACCAGCCAATCAAGCAAGTCAGCTGCAATGATCACAGGTAAAGTGTTGTTTGCCCCCAAGAAGGCATATCGGAGATGAGAGGAAAGTGATTTCAATTCCAGATTAGGTGGTTCTTCTGTTCATGGTTTTGCGGGAGGACTCTCTCTATTTTTTAGATCAATATCCAACTTGATTGGAGTCTTTGAATACCCTCTGAAACCTAACAAAGCAGCTACTACCTCCTCATAGCCCTGAATTTTGGATTCATCATAATTAGAAAGTATGGCTTCAAGGGGTTCTGTCATGCACATCAAGTGGCTTACACTAGCTACTGCCTCATAAATAACATCATCAATAGACACCATATGAATATCACTTGGGTGTTTCATGGATTTACAAATATTAAAGGTTACTTCAACTTCGTTCACCCGAAACTTCAATTCTCCACTTTCAACATCCACCAATGCTCTCCCGGTTGCCAAGAATGGCTTTCCCAAAAAATGGGGATTTTAGCATCAATTTCACAATCTAAAATAACAAAATCATCCAGAAAGATGAACCGATCGACCTTCACCAAAATTTCATAAAGTATCCCTATGGGATGTTTGATTAAACGGTCTGCCATCAGGAGTCTCATTGTGGTTGCTTTTGGTTCCCCCAACCCAAGTTGTTTGTATATCGCATAGGGCATTAAGTTGATGCTTGCTCTTAGATCGTATAAAGCTTTAGCAAATTGGATCATGCCTATGGTGCAAGGAATGGTAAATGCTCTGGGATCTTCTCTCTTTTTGATCAGCTCCTTAGTCATAATTGCACTACAACTATGGGAGACTTCGATTGTTTCAAAATCCAAACTCCTCTTATTTGTGACAAACTTTTTCATGAACTTGGCGTACCCCGGCATTTCCAACAAGGCTTCCACAAGGGGAAGATTTATTGATAATGTCTTAAATACCAATAAGAACTTCTTGAATTTCTCATCATCATTCTTCTTATTTAGGCATTGAGGAAATGGGGAAGGTACTTTGGGTAAAGGTTGCATGACTTTAAGGATTTGAATGTGTTATTCCGCTTCTTTTTGTGATTCTCGGTTAATGCTCTGATGGATCGGTATATCTTGATCCTCCATGCCTCTATTGTCTCTCTATTTTTGAGCCTCTTCATTTCTCATCATACCACCTATTTCTACTTTTCCGCTGCGAGTAACCCCAACCAACGCTTTGTTGCTATCTTCTATTGTGAACTTTGATTTCAATTTTGCTGAAAGTAGACTTAGCTGACCTTGATGGAATCGGTATGAGAATTCACTTTACTATTCAATGATGAGAAGTCATCTCTCATCCCCTTCAACAAATCATCTGAACCTTCAACTTTGTCAAGTATACGGGACAATAGGTCATTCACCCGGGGACTACTCTCCTTTGATTTTGGGCTCTCACTCGAGTGAGTATAGTTCTCATCATAATAATTTTCCCTCATTCCATACTCATTTTGCTCAAGCCAATCTTAAGAATATCTCCATTGCTCTTTTCCCTTGTGATAGTTCCAACCTTGATTTCCACCTCGCTGTGGATAGCGTGGGTAGAAACCCCCCTTATATCTCTTGGAGTTCCAACCTTGATTCTCCCCCGGCTTTCAGTAACCAGAAGAAGAACCCTCCTCAACTCTAAACACCCTGCATGTCCCCTTCATATGCTCTTGTAGAAGCTCTATTTAGGACAACATCTTCTTTATGTTTTCATCCCTCTCTCTTTCTTTATCAAGTTGTTCTTGTGTTAACCTAAAACAAAAAAGGGAGACTTGATCCTTTTGGGTGTACCATGCTTGGTTTATTTTAGTCATGTCATCCAGAAGAAACAAGGCCACCTCAAATGATTGTAGCATTATTCCTCCTCGTACGAGTTTATCAACCACTCCTTTATTACTCGAATTAAGACTTTGGTAAAAATATTGAAGTAATAAATCATTTTGTAACCCATGAGTTGGACATTTAGGTAAGAGCTTCTTGAATCTCATCCACGTTTCATGGATGGGTTCTCCTTCCCATCGCTTGAAACCTTGAATATCTTCCCTAAGCTTCATCATCCTCGGTGGAGGAAGGAATCTTGTGTTGAATGCTATAAGTAGCTCCTCCCATGATGTGATGGAATTGTGTGGTAACTCAGCTAACCACCTTCTAGCCTCCCCCGTTAGGGATAGTGGGAATAACCGAAGTCGAATTTACTCTAAATCGAACTGCATACCTCAGTAAAATTTCTTACATTCTCATGCGGTTCTTTATGTTCTAGCCCTCCATACAATCCCCACAGTTGGAGTAAGTGATGAATTGGGCTAGTGACTTCAAACATTGAATTTTCTTCAGCTTTCGTGATGCGAATTGCACCCATTCCACCCGATTGATATGGGTTGTAAACAATATTGACATGCTCGATACCATCCCGATGCCCTGCTTTTCTATCATTCATCTCTTCGTCACTCATATTCACTTCTATATAGTTCAACAAACATTTATACAAAGCAGCAAAAACTAATTCAACTACAGCCAACAAGTTCGAGAGTGTCAAATCTTTAATCAATGAAATTTAAGTTATAATACTCCCCGGCAACAGCGCCATTTTGATTTATGTATCAAAGAACTTTATCCAATACTAAGTGATAACGATTGTTTGTCAGTATAATAACCTAACTATGTGACTTAGGGTCGATCCCACAGGGAGTAGTACTTCCTTCAAATTCAATAATAAGAGTATAATGACAACCTCTCCAATCAAACACTTCTTGCAAAATTAATATTTAAATTTCAAACTTCGGTCTTTAACTATCAATCCAAATTCACACTTTAACACAAACAATCAACTAATAGAGTAAAACTTAGGAAATTGATCAGCCAATTGTCAAATCTTAATGAAGTGGGTAAATATTACTGCTTACAATGGGATAAGTTGTTGTGGGTAGGTCGAACCATATATAAAGTAACTTTCTTTCAAATAATTACCTTTTCTATGTTGAATTCCATCGAACTTCAACACCAATCGAAGGATGCCCAGCTCTTTACCCTCATCAAATCCATTCTCTTGAGATAGATACAAAGGATAGGTCAATTATTTCACTCTCTCGAGCTAAAATTAAATAAACCCACTACTAAGGATGTTAAGATTTCCATCTTGGTTCTACACCTCTCCCTCGAGCAAGTGCACAACATTGAAATTGTTGCGGGAAATCATGCAATTCAACCTCAAAACACAGCTACAACTCAGACCCACTTCAAAACTAACCCATTGTTCGCAATTAAAGAACACCCACTAAGTATATTCCACAATTGGCTTCATGATCAAAACCCCAAGTGAAAGGTGTTAGCCACTCATATCAAAATAAGAAAGTCAAAATCAATTATCCTTCCCATAGTTGGGTACAAATGAGAATTACAGCTGAAAATCAATTAATATTCTCCTCTCTTACAAGATCTCTCTATAAATTTTGTTCAAATCACTAAGAAAAAGGCTTTGGTAGTGTAACGACCCTAAAAATGAACTAGTGAAACTAGAGCCTAACGTGTGTGCATTTGTGTTCGTCATGAGATTTGATGTGGTTTAGTGTAGTCCCGAGCCATTGTTGAGGTGTTTAGGTGTTAGACGTCAAGGTACGACTCCCCAAGGACCACCGTAAGGGTCCTTGAGGAGGACCCTAAGTCTAAACCCCAAGACCCCAAGGAAACCATCAAGTTAGCCAAAACTTGGTGACCTACGGATGGGGTTCACGCCCCGTAGGTCCATCCATGCCCCATGGATGGCCTCCGTAGGTCAAGAGGCCTAAAACCAAATTGCAGCCCCAGACCACGGACCATCAGCATGGTCCGTGCATGGACTCAGGGTCCGTGAGTCCAGGGCGTGAATGGGCACTGTTTTTCTAGTGCAGTCTCGGCCAAGCTAAGGGTGAATTGGTAAATTCACCCCATGTCCCAATTAGTATGTGGACGATTATTTTAAGTGTTTTAAGTTATTTTAAGAGTATTAAAACATTAAAATTCTAATTTAAAATTCATTCTTCAATTTCCCAAATCAAAAACCCTTCCCTCCTAAAGAGTTCTCTCTAGAAACTCCATTGGAGATCAAGGTCAAGATCAAGCTAGGGTTGGGGATTTCAAGGTGTTTCTTCTTCAATTTTGTGGGATTCTTCAAGTATAAAGTATGGTGACCCTTCATCTAGGGTTATGTTTCATCCTAGATTCAATTTCAAAGATGTTTTCAATGTTTTCAAGGTTCGCAAAAACCCTAAGTTTCACTCAATCTCATGGGTTCTTGCATCAAACATTTTCAAATGATAAACTAAGATTATATTGATGTTTACCTGATGATTTAAAATGATTTTACTCCATGTACCCATGATTTCTTTCAATTCCTAAATTGTGACTTATGAAGTGGGTTTGTTGATTATGAATGATAGTTAATGGATTAATGATTAGATTGATTTAGATTATTGAATTGTATCATCATCTATGCCTAATTATATTGAATTGTTGGTGAAGTAAGGATTTGTGATCATAGCCTTGAAAGGGCAAGTTTGACCTAATTACTTGTTGAAGTAGAATTGTACTTGAATTGTTGATCCACTTGAAAGGTGGAGGTGTTTACTTACTATGTACATTGTGATCATGGCCATGAAGGTATATTGTGAGGAATTGAAGTATTATCATAATGTTGTAATTGTGAATGTTTAATGTGAAGGATTTACATGTGATCTCAATGATGGAATGATGATATTGTATAGAATGTAATTGTGTTGTGATTGAAACCATATTCTCACTAAACACTCATGAATGTTGATGATGGAATGTGAGGGGTTTCTATAATGTGATGTTGTATCTTGAATTGGTAGACTTAGGTGTCCTCTTCTTGATAAATGAAAGCTATATTGAATGGGACCTCTTGAATTGGTAGGCTAAGGCAACCTTTTCTTGTATTGATGAATGTGATCATGAATGAAGTGACTTAGAATTGGTAGACCTAATATTGGTAGCCTTTTCTTGAATGAATGTGTGAATGTCTAGAATTGGTAGACCTATTGTTGGTAGCCTTTCTATAAATGTCTAATAAAGCATTCTAGGCTAAACCTTGGATTGGTAGACTTAATGTTAGTGGCCTTTCATGAGGAGTCTAGGTGCTAATGTGAAGGTAACACATTGGTTTGGTAGAGCTAATGGTGGTGGCCTTTCCTTGTGTGTGTGTTAAACCTTGAAGCGGTAGACCTAATGGTGGTGGCCTCCTTCTTGTGTGACATGATGGACTAAGAGATGGTAGACCTAAAAGTGGTAGCTCTCTCTAAGGAAGTCAAGAGCTATCTTTAAAGCACCTTGAAATAGTAGGCCTATTGGTAGTGGCCCTTTCTTGGGAAAATACTTTGGGACGGTAGGCCTAATGTTAGTGGCCCTCTCTAATACACTAATGCAATGAAACTACTCTATGGGAATGTAGGCTAAGCACCGAACAGATATGGTTAGATGGAGGTTCTCCCAAAGTTAGGTCGGATCTCAGTGAACATTTGTCATATCCCATAACTATGTGCCCACATAGGTCCTAGCTAATGGATCCACCTAAGTGAGATGAACCGGTCTTCCTTCGGCAAGGAGATCACCTATTTATGGTGTGGGGCAGTACAACATATTCCATGTCTAGCTTTCATGGTCTATGTCAGTTAAACGCTTATTCTCATTATGTGAGATGTGCATTATGGTTACTTGAGGAGTTCTACAAAGTGTGGGTAGTAATATGGGATACTATTGATACATTGCACAAGTAGGCTTTGAGAGGGTCATAGTGAGTTCTCTAAGTCTTAATGACTATTATTTGAATGTCCTCCTAGGAAGAATTTAAGGAGAATGTTGATTTAATGTATAACGAATGAGAGTCCTCTAAATGCATGAATGTGTCCTAAATGAATCTAATGAAACATGTTAGCTTAAATGCTTAAATGTAAAGATGCATGTTGTACTTGGATTTTATTATGAGCTACTTCCTTGTCATAACTTATTGTATATGAATGTGCCTTGTCTATGGTGACTTCAAATGAGTACTTAGTGTGAGTAGTAGTATGGGACTTGCACATTGCACAAGTATGACTTAGAGTTGTCTTGGGTGTGGCCTTAATGTGATGATGTGACTCATGTATTGTTTATGTCTCTTAAATGCTTTATTGTGTAAAGGTGGAAAGGATGAATGGTAACTTCACTTTTGGTGACCTTAAGGTGGTGCCTTAGTGTGGGTGGTAGTATGGGACTCTACCCATACATTGTACAAGGTATAGCTTGAGGGTTACTTGAGGTGGAGACTCAAGGTGAAGGTAAAGGTTTACATGTGATTTTTCTCAAATGTGAATTATGTGACTTATATTATACCTCTTGTATCAATGTTCATGAAGTTTTACAAAAATGGCATAAAAGGATGGCTTTCAACTCAAATGTCCTTTTCAAGCATGCTTTTGCATGGTCATCATACTTAGTTCATCTACTGTTCTAACCCCATTCTTTTCCCTTTTTACCAAAGTGTAGGCTTTGGAGATGTTGGTGTTCTATGCTTGAAGGATAGGTTTCTAAGGTACTCGAAGATGAAGACTAGGTGAGTCTTCATAGTTTCGAGGACAAAACCCATTATGTTCCTTTTATGTCTTTAGTTTTGTTAAAGTTTTTGTATGGGCTAAGTCTCAATGTTGTATTCAAAGTATTAGATGGTTTGAGACATAGTATATAAAGTATAGAAAGTCTTCTGCTTGCTTTTAATGAAAATGTCTTTGATTGTAAAGAAAATTTTTAATTCTTCTCTATTTTCAAGTATCTTATGCAATGAATATGCTATGAGGCTTGTATAAGACCCCTTCGGGGTCGATTACGCTGTGTTACGACTAGGGGGTGCTCTCGGGTTGTGACAGGTAGTGTTCTATCTCTCAATATTTTTCCCTCCTTTCTGAATACTCTCTCTCTCTAAAAAACTATTTAAACAAATCTGAAGTGTAGCTATCAAAGACCGCTTGGCGAGGTAAGTCGAGCTTCGCCAACTGTTCGGCGATTCACCAATTTTTGTTCATCTCGACTTCATTTTTCACTTCTTCTTGGTCCGTCTACTGTAATTTTAGGCGATACAGATCGGGATCACCGATTAGTTCAGCGAATCACCATTTTTGTTTCTATCTCGCCTATCAGCACTTGCTTAAATTTTCGTCAGCGGCCAGGTTATCCATCGCCGAATGGATCGGTGACACGCCGAATAAAACTGAAACTCGCCGTAATTTTTCCCAGTTTAGCTCCAGCATTCTGTAACTTTTGGAGGTATTGTGACAATTCGGCGATTCACCGAGTAACATCGTCCTTCATTTTCCTCACTCTTTTAGCTTGAAACTTTGGAACATTTAGGCGAACTCAAGACCATTGGGCTACTCGTCAAAAGGGTTAGGCGATCATCGGGCCATCTTTTCTTCATTCTTTCAGCTGCGTTGTTCCTTTTTGCTCAACAGTGTCCATCATTTGTTTCTTCCATCTGATGGTTAACGTAATCAAAGATGTTTCATCCAATTCTAAACATCAATGATCATTCAATAGTAATAAAACCCAACTAGTGAGTTGGGGTCGGGTCCCAAGGGAGCAGTTGTAGTCTGGAATCCAGTAGAAAAGTAAAACTATGTTATAATCAATCATAATTAAAGATATTAACGAGGAAAAGTATAATGCAAGTCTAGGTTGACACGAATGTCAATTATCAATAAAAAGGGGGGTTTGTATTCAACTAGTAAACAAAAAGAGCAAATAGTATTAAGATACGAATATGGAGACGGGATTCTTGGGATGTGATAGGAATATGGGTTAAGATAAACAACCAGGTAATTACAAATTATAGGAATTCGTTGTAAATTGGTAATTAAGCTAGACTTTAGTAGAGGTAAATCTTCTCTCAAACAATTTTACCCCGAATCAAATCGGTTTCTCTAGAACACCGATAAGCAGTAATTAAGCATAGCCTTCACTTTAGACCATTCACTCTCTCGAGCAGAATGTATCGGAGAGGGTTTAGGATTCACTCTCTCGAGTTGAACCCACGACAACCCAATAATCACAGACCATCGATTCGGTGGTTTTGGTTTTAAAACCTCTATCTCAAGCAAGTCAAAAACACAAAGTTAAAATTGTATTTGCAACTACAATCAATTAAATTCAAACACAACTACTAAAAAAAATAACCTTTAAACAACAAAAAAAGTATTAATTAGCAATTCCCAGCAGTAAATTCAACCCATATTCACATAATCACACCCCAAGAATTGGGGTTTTAGCTAGACATAGTAAAGAGATAGAAATCGATACCGAAATGTCTTTCCATCAATTGGGTTCGATTGAAAATATCTTTACACATGCCTAAGATGGAGAATATCCAATACCCACTGCCAATTTCTTGGAATTGGAAATCTTCAAAATCCTCCAAGCTAAGGAACAATGCCTCCCAAAAAACTCTAAGAACTGAAACTGAATTAATAATGAAAATTTCTATGTCTCAGATAAAAATTCGATACTAAGCTACAAATTAAAACAAGTATTTATAGTTTTCAAAAAATTGTGCTGCGAAGGACAACTCGGCGCAGATAGTCGGGATCGCCTATCCATTCCACGATCCGCTCTTTTTTCATTTGTATCGCCTTTCTGCTTTTGCCTTCAGCGTCTTCGAAGTTCTATAATTTTGGGCGATAAGGTACTGCTTCGCAGAACTATTCGGCGACTCGCCGACTACTTCTTTCTATCAATGACTCGATTTTCTCCTTCAAGGCTCAGTATAGGCGAGATCAAGGCCATTCGGTGACTCGCCAAATCCATTAGGCGATCTTGAGGCCTTTATTTCTTCGTTCTTTTAGCTGCTTTGTTCCTTTTTGCTCAGTTGTGTCCATGCTTTGTCTCCAACTCGAAATACCTGAAATTAAAGGATTTACATCAGTTATTGAGACAAAATATGCATTTGAGGACACTAAATCTATTAAAATATAGCCCTAAATGAGTCCAATTTATGGACTCATCAACACCCCCAACTTAAACTTTTGTTTGTCCTCAAGTAAAACTCAAGTTCAGCAGTTCAAAAAAGATGTCTCAAACAGTGCTACACAAGACATGATCCTGAATGCACACAACAAGACTCACTTACTCATGCAAGGATCAATTGTGTACTCAAAGATTAAAGTTGTGACTCACCATTACTAAAGAATCTCATGCTCACAATACTTACTTCAAATGAAAGTTCAAGCTCAACAAAAGTGATCAAATGCCCTCACACAAGGAATGATTTCATAATCACACATAATGGTTCAACAAGTTAAAGCTCCGGAATCCAATGCAACACTCACACTCACAAAGATGAAACACAATGCTTGACTTCACCCATAGGTTTGCCCGTATTTTACAATTGAGATTTTCTTCAGCTCACTCAAGATCAAAAAGGTCTTTTTTAACGCTTGTAAAGGGGCTAAGTGCAAAGGTATGGTCATTTAGGCTCAGTGACTTTTATCCTCATGAAATGTGGTGTGAACAACACTTCCTTTCCTTTTCCTCATCAGTTTAATTCGTGCTCACAAGTCATCTCATTATTCACTTTCCATGAATTGTTGGAAACCCCATTTCTTTTGGAATTTTCACAACTTTATTCCACAATATTTTTCTTTTTCTTTTACAATCTTTTCTTCTCTTCTTTTTTTTTGTATGGAGGGATTCCATTTTCTCAAAACATAGGTAGAAGGGGACTTTCTTGCACTCTTTGATTTACCTTCTCTTTTCACCACATCCTCAACTTAGGCTTTTGGCCTAAGTTTGCTATTCCAACAAACCACAAATCATAAGGATTATGGGTAATGGATTAAGGAACGTTACGATCTCATCAAGTTTCTTCCAAGAAAAGGTTAAAGCTCAAACGGTGCACAAGAAAGGTACACACACTCACAGTGTAAGCCACAAAAAATAGGTATAACGTCAAATTGGTTCACACTCTTTAAAGATGCCTAAGATCATCTTAAGAGTTCACATTACTTAGGCAACCGGACCAACGGGGAAAATTCTAGGTGTCATCATACATGGTTCAAGGTAAGCTCATCACACAAGGCATTGACACCAAATTCAAGCAAGACTTCACACTTTCTCTAGTGTGCAACGTTCATCACAAGAGACTTAATTTGATAATTGTCTAACAACAACCAGATACAAAAAGTCGACATACTGTCTATGCAACTTCATTTGATCTCATCGTAGCTGCACATTCATGTTCGTTCGATTATGAGAACTATTCAAGTCATCAATTTTGATTAAAACTGAGACTAAAAATTTGTAAACGAACATCCACATTCCAACGCATACAACAGGTGGCAAAATTTTTTGGAAGGGTCAAAAACCATTGATAATTAAACCATAAGGAGCCACAAGCTCAAACATCCACAAAAAGTAGTATAAAAGACAATTTTAAGCATAAAGAAAGACAAACATGGAGGTCAAAAGGGGATCGTGTCTAAGCAGTCGCTCCATCTGTCTGGGCATCAGTGCCCGGTCCATCAGCCTGGACTTGGACATCAGTGCCCGGAGTCACCTCAGAAGTACTAGCTCTACTAGTGATAGCAAAAGTTGTATCTGCTAGGGAAGCCTACACAGTAGCATTCACCATGGCTTCTTCAGTCCCAGTCAGGCCCTCATCTGCAACTACCATAGTTACCTCTAGCAACTCCTCATATGTTTCTGCCTCAGACTCAGGATCAACTGTATGTGCAACTCTAACCTCATCTCCAGTGGTAGGCGGAGGCATTTCTGGTACATCTGGGATCTCCACCATCACGAATATCATGCACATATCAGTGGACTTCAGCTGATCCACATTAGTCTGTAACACAGCTATAGCAACCTTTAAGGGTGTCACCTCTTCGGTGGCCCCTTAGTTATGCTCACACACCTCTATTCTCACAGTAAGGACATCAATGGCAGTGCTCAATAGTGATACGACATCAGCTATGGAGGTTTGAATCATGTCTGGGATGCAGGACTCGAGTCTGACAGCTCAACGGTCGGCAGATTGGCAAGCTGTCCCATCCGGAGTAATGATGCCTGAGTGATTGGAGCACAGGAGACAGCAACAGGAGTAGGTCTGGGAGGTAGCGCAGCAACAGAAGAACCTGGAGTGTTAGAAAGTGTATCGGTAGCTGTACCTGAAGGCCCAAGGGCCGGAGTAGGCAAAGATGCCTCTGCAAGTAATGTCTCTGTATGCACGACTAGGCAAGAGTCCACCGTGGTTTCCTTCTACTTCTTCTCCGCCTGATCCTTATAATATGCAGCTTCAATCCTCCGGATATCAGTGTAGGATGTGGGAATGACTTCCACATTCTTCTTTGCATACATAGACACCTGAGCACGTCTGCATAGCTCGGTGATCAATACCGGAAAGGGGAGTGAGGTTTGGCACTCCTTTTCCCGCATAAGAATCTCTGAAGCAATGGTCATTCCCAAGTTTAGCTTTGTTACCTTAATGAGGCAACCTAAGCAGGCTGCTTTTGCATGGCAAAAAATAGATTCATTCTGTGAAGGCATGATTATGTTATTGATGAAACCAAACCAATACCTCAATGCCACATTGAGGTCCTTCTTCTCGATAACTGCCCCAACCTCAAGCCACTTAGGAGTGTCGTCTGATATCAATGGGGCCAACCATTTTTTCATATCCTCTAGTGTCGTCCTCCTGATCATAAACTGACAGTCGTCCTCAAGGCTAGCGGTGCATCCCTAAATGACATTTATAGCAGGAAAGTCATATTGTACCTTCTTTCCCCTAACAACTACGTAGTCAACCGGCTTAAATTTAGCTGTCAGCTTCTTCCCGTGTGGTAGCAATGCACTGTATGCATTGTAGAACTCTCTGACCCAGTTTGGAATATACGGGCCACGGGGCTTTGTGAAAATCTGGAAGTTATGAGATTTCAAACATCTAATAATCTCGGGGTACCTATCAATCACTCCATCCGTGGATAGACGCTTTTCCTCGAGAATTGTCCTCAATCCCTCAGTCTTTAATCTTTTCATTTACTTGGGAGGAGGACCATGAACAGGTGGTACGAGCACCACTGCCTGTTCTGAAACTGGAGGAGGAGAGGTGGTGTCCTGAGGAGTTCTAATCTTAGATGGGTCATTAATCTTTTTGGAGTGCAGCTCGGCCCTTTGCGCTATTATCAACTCAGCATCATGAGAATCTACAGACTGGTGCTCCTCGTGTTCACCCCCACTTTCATAAGTGGTGAGGAGTGCGGCATTGATGTCGTCACTGTCGGAGTTGATCTCTGGTGACGCAGGTGCCTTCTCTTTGCCCTTGCCTTTCCCACTATTTGTGGGAAGTTTGGTAGCTTTGCTTTTGGATGCAGTTGCACCCTCATTTAGTTTAATCCCCTTAGATTTCTTTTAGGGTGGTATGTTTCTCCCAACTACTTTTGGTCTAGCCAAATCTGCAAAACATAAGGAAGAGTTAGAAATAATTCAATCAAATTTTCAGAAAAATAGTTCCAGACAGACTCGTCGAATCATTCGGCGAGGTGCCAAGTTCCTTTGGTGTGCTAGATCGGGCTTGCCTAGAGGATTGGCTCTATAATTTTAGCAAGTCGGCGATAGGAAGGACCTTTCGGCGAATCACTGACAGCTTTCGGCGAGCAAGGGTTAGCCCACCGAAAGTTACAGTGCAATTTAAGCTACAGGAGTGCAGACAAAGGGCAACTAAGAAGACTTCGGCGACCTCAGGCTTCCCACTGAAAGTTACAGAACCCAATAACACATTAAGCATTAAATTAAGGGTGAGATGGGGACATTAGGTGAACCATCGAGTTGTTCGGCAATCCCGACCTAGCTCGCCAAATAACCCATCGTGCCTATTTTCAACCCAACTTCTTGAATTCAACCCCGCCATCCCCGAAAACAAAATCAAACCATGCATAACTCAAATTAGGATTAGACTCATAGCACCGATTAACATGCAAGCACAATCCCTAGAGATTTGATTCACTTCAAGACGCACAACTACGGGATTTTAACCATAAAGAAGCTATTGGAAAGAGTATTGAATTAAAGCAGGCAATAAAGCATTTTAATACTATCAGAGAGGTCCAACACACTTCAACAGGATAAGATCAATTGCATAAGAGTACAACTACGAAAAGTAAATGCGGAGTTTTGAAAACTAAATTTTACTGCCGATTAAAACAAATTGTAATGCTAGGCGGCAAACTAATCCAATTTCGAGCACAAATCACTCAACTAAAATATTTATAGAATGCAGAAATATTGAAAATACTATGTAGGTGTGAGTGTGTGAAGGTCGAAAGTGAGGGAAAATGTAAAGGGTTGAAGTTTAAACCTTTGGCCTTATAAAAACCGTCAAGATCTCGCCCATTCGGCGACATTAGTCGTGCTTTCCAAAATACTAGGGGACACGTCGAATGATCATTTACCTCACAGAGTTATATAGGACTTTCAGCTAAACTAAGAGTCCAAACGGCAGACTAGTTCGCGATCGCCTAACTATTCGGTGATCCACCAATAATTTCCTAAGCACGCCAAGTTTTACAGACTCCAAGTTGAATTTTTCTTAAGTCCAATGGCGGTTTAAGTTGGGGTCACCGACCTCTTCGGCGATACGCCGACTGGAACATTAGCTCGCCAATTCGTGCACTTTTCAAACACTTTCCTCACTTTGTCCTGCACATTTAACACACCATTATTCTAAAAGAAACATAAAGCTATAAAACCTTGGGTTGCCTCCTAGGAAGCGCCTTAGTTATAGTCGTGGCACGACTTCCCCACTTAGTTTTGATTTGTGGGTTAGAGAAGAGACAACACATAACCCATTTTGGTCTCTAGTAGCTGAACAGATATGAATTGGGAAGCAGTTATCTCATTCAGAATTTAGACATTCTCTTTTATCTCATTCAACAATTTTTTATGACTCTCTACTTTGTGGAGAATGAGTGAGAGTATCTCCGCTATTTGTCCACCCTCGTTCATATTAGGCTTAATACGGTCATGAGGGGGAATGTACCGGTCTTTCTTTTTATCCGGTTCTTCCAATTCCATGATTTTCTTGGTCACTAGATCCAGATGAGTCAACAGTGCGGCCAAGATATGATTCTTCTCAGTCTCTTTGTTCGTCATGGCCAAGTTATCAAGGAGTTGGGCTGCTATTGCATAGGGTAGTCGTGAGAGACCCCCTGGAAATATTTGGTCAGCCATTCTTCTATTTTTCGGGCCAACACTTTTGTAGAAGCAGTCCAATAGAACATTTTTTGAGATTCCATGAGTTGGGTACTGGAGGAAGATTGCCGTAAATTTCAGCCACAACTCATGGATTGACTAGCTCTCCAATTGTTTGAAACTTAGGATGTTATCCCTAACAAACAACATCCTCACAAGAGAGAAGTCCATTTGATCACCATTTCTACCAGACATGCTCCAATTTCTTACTCAAAACAGCAACGCACAAACAAAACTAAAAATTAAGTAAGTTCACTATAAATAACAAGAACACAAATTCTACTTAACTAAAGATTCTCAACTAACACCACTCCCCGGCAGCGGCGCCATTTTGATGGTTAACGTAATCAAACATGTTTAATCCAATTCACTCTCTCGAGTTGAATGTGTGGGAGAAGGTTTAGGATCCACTCTCTCAAGCTGAACCCACGACCTAATAACCACAGACCATCAATTCAGTAGTTTTGGTTTAAAAACCTCTCTCTCGAGCAAGTCAAAAACACGAAGTTAAAATTGTATTTGCAACTACATTCCATTCAATTCAAACACAACTACTGAACCAAATCTCCTTTAAACAGCAAATAAACTATTAATTAGCAATACACAACAGTAAATTCAACCCATATTCACATAATCACACCCCAAGAATTGGGGTTTTAGCTAGACATAGTAAAGAGACAGAAATCGATATCGAAATGTGTTTTCATCAATTGGGTTCGATTGAAAATGTCTTTACACACGTCTAAGATGGAGAATCTCCAATACCTACTTCCAATTTCTTGGAATTGGAAATTTTCAAAATCCTCCAAGCTAAGGAACAATGTATCCCGAAAACTCTAAGAACTAAAACTGAAATAATAATGAAAATTTCTAAGTCTAAGATGAAAATTTGATACTAAGCTACAAATTAAAATGAGTATTTATAGTTTTCGAAAATATTTGCTGCTAAGGACTACTCGGCGTAGTTAGTCGAGATTGCCGATCCACTCGATGATCCGCTCTTCGGTCATTTGTATCGCCTTTTTTCTTTTGCCTTCAGCATGTGTAACTTTGGGCGATAAGGCACTGCGTCGCGGAACTATTCAGTGACTAGCCAAATGCTCTTTTCTGTCGCCGACTTGATTTTCTCCTTTAAGGCTCAGCACACTGGAACATTAGGTGACATCAAGGCCATTCGGCGACTCACCTAATGGATTAGGCGAACTTCAGGCCTTCATTTTTTCATTCTTTCAGTTGCCTTGTTCCTTTTTGATCAGTTGTGTCCATGCTTTGTCTCCAAGTCCAAATACCTTAAATTCAAGGATTTACATCAGTTATTGAGACAAAATATGCATTTGAGGACACTAAATCTATTAAAATATAGCCTTAAATGAGTCCAATTTATGGACTCATCAACTTCAAATACTTAAAATTCAAGAATTTATATTAGCTATCAGCACAAAACATGCATTTGAGGACACTAAATCTATTAAAATAAAGCCCTAAGTGAGTCCAAATCATGGACTCATCAACGGCCCTTTACAATAGAAAGTCTAACAAATGTCTATTACATTAAAGAAATGGAACATCAAAAGTACTTGTCCTCAATCCGTGAAGACATACCACTTAGTCTTGGAAGAATCTCAATCCAAGCCCTTGAACTAGAGAGAAAGCAACTCACTTGCCGGAACCTACACTTGTAGTAAAAATAGAAGAAATATGGGTTAGCACAATTAAGTACTAAGTATGATAGCCATGCTTAAAATAGACATTTTCTTTTAAAATCATGATATATGCCAATTTGAGAAAACTTCATCAACATAAGCTTAAGAGGCATAAGATAAGACATAATCAACATACAAGTCATTTCATCACATTAAGCTTTCACCTTAAGAAACCCCAAGTTATACTATGTGCAATGTATGAATAGCGTCCCATACCACCATCCACACTAAGTACCACATTGAGGCTACCAAGAGTGAACTTACCATTCCTCCTTTTCATCTTTAGACAATAATCATGCATAAGAGACATAAACATTTCATAAGTCATATCAACATATTAGGACCATTCTCTAGGGCAAGCCTAAGTCATACTTGTGCAATGTATGAGTAGCATCCCATACTACTACTCACACTAAGTACTCCTTTTAAGCCACCATACACAAGGAACCTTCATGTTCAATAAGTCATGACAAGGAAGTAACTCATAATACAATCCAAGTAAAGCATGCATTATCTCATTAAGCATATAAGTCAACATTCTTCATTAGCTTCATTAAGAGTACATTCATTTATGTCATCATAAGACATTAGAGAACTCACTATAGGACTCTCAAAGCCTACTCGTGCAATGCATGGATGGCATCCCATACTACCACCCACACTTCATAGAACCTCTCAAGAAATAAAAGTGCACATCTCACATGATGGGAATAAGCATTAACCGACATAGACCATGTGAGCTTGACATGGAATCCGGTGTCCTGAATCCACACCGAAAAGAGGTGGTCTACTTGCCTAAGGTAACACCGGTAACATGTTAGCTTAGGTGGATCCACTAGCTAGACCTATGCGGGAACATAGTTATGGGATAAGAAAGATGCTCATTGAAATTCGGCCTAACGTAGGGAGAACTTCCATCTTACCATATCCACTCAGTCTTAGCCTCCATTCCCATAGAGTATTTCATTCACATTACATTATTGTACTTGAGAGGGCCACCAACATTAGGCCTACCGAGCCAAAGTACATTACATATGAAAGGGCCACCAAAATTAGGTCTACCGATTCAACGTACATTTTCAGGATAGCTCATTGACTACTTCAGAAAGGGCCACCACCATTAGGTCTACCATTTCAAGGTTCATCATTTCACACAAGAAAGGTCCACCAACATTAGGTCTATCGAATCAAGGTTTAACATCAGATTGGTTTCTAGACTCATCATGAAGGGCCACCAACATTAGGTCTACCGGTTCAAGATATAGCCTAAAATACCTCATCATTCATTTATAAAAGGGCTGCCAACATTAGGTCTACCGATTATAGGTCATTTAGTCAAGATACATTCATTATACAAGAAGAGTATGCCTAAGCTTACCAATTCAAGATTCAACAATCAACATGGCTTTCATTTATCAAGAAGAGGATGCCTAAGCCTACCAATCCAAGATACAACATTACATAGAAGAAACCCTTCACATTATATCATCATCACTCATGGGTGTTAATTGAGAATATACTTTCAACCATAACACAATTGCATTCTAAACATGATCATCATACTATCATTGAACTCACATGCATATACTTCACATCATAATCATACATTAACCTTCATACTTTGCCTTTCAAGTCCATGGATCACATTCACCCACACACCTTAAAATACTAAAATTAGGCATGATTAATATCATTATTTCAATAATCTAAATCAATAGAAACATAAACAATTCAACATACTTTCATGAACAATCAATTCCCAATCATAATTCACAACTTAGGGTTTTGGGGAAAACTTATGTTCATAGGGTAAAACAATCTTAATTCACCATTACATAATCCACTAAACCATGATTCATCACACATATGCCTTTTGAAAACGTTTGGAATTGAACCCGTGCATAGATTGACAACCCTACGTCTTTGGGGGATTTTGGAGACTTGAAATCAACTTTGAAATTGGCTCCTTGAAAGAAACTAAGTCAAGGATGAAGAATTTCATACCTCTATGGAAGAAACCCCACTCAAAATTGCTTGAAAAAGTTGAAAACTTGACCTTGAGAGCTTGAATCCTTCACCTCAAATGGAGGTTTCTAGAGAGAGTACTTTTGTAGGGGAGGGGAGGTTTCTAATTTTGGTTTTTGAAATAATGAGTTGAAAAGGAATTTTATACTTTTAAAATCCTTAAAATACATTAATAAATCAATAATAATCATCCCTTAACTCAACTAACTTAAAAAGGAATTTACCACTTTGTTCTTGCCTTGGCCGAAACTAAACAACAAAGCAGTGGTGACCTACGACCCCTAACCTAAGGACCGTAGGTAGGGTGACGCCCCATCCTGCAGGTCCATGGATTCGGTTTGAGGGTCACCATTTGGGACCTTGACCCACAAATGCCATCCACGGGGCGTGGATGGACCTACGGGGAATTGGTCCCATCCGTAGCTCCCAACATTTTTGGTAGATTTTTGGTTTCTTGGGTTCTTGGGTGTTAGGCTTTAGGTCCCCGCCTACCCTCAAGGACCCTTTGTTGGTCTCTGGGGGGTCGTACCTTGACTTTTAACCCCTAAACCCCTTAACCAAAGCTCGGGACATCACTTTACAACCCATAACCCCATATTAAACTCAAAATGAACTCGTTAGGCTCTACTTTCACCTACTAGATTTCGCGGTCATTACAGTTCACACTGTGTATGTCGGTTATAAGAAACTCCCTAGTTGATGTATTTTCCTTACGATATGCACCTAACTCTACTTGATTCACTTTAATTATGTTATTTACTACTATGATTTTGCAGGAATATTGCTATAGACTCATCTCTATATATTCTTCCCAAGAAAGATTGTGAATGGATTTTAGGAATGAACCCCAACTATTTTCTCTTTAGTTCTTTCATATGCATATGATTTTGGCAAACTTATTTTACTATCCTCATTATATTTTTTTTTATTACTCTAGTATCCCTTACTTACTTAATACATTCCATGTACTGATGCATACTTTTCTCTACGATGCATCATTTTCTAATGTGGATTTTAGCACCCGTACTCAGACTCGTGGCTAGTAAGGTTGCAGCAGTCCCATCCTGTAGTTGGTGAGTCCTCCTCATTCAAGGACTTTCTAGATTTATTGTTAGTTAGAGTTTAGTACTTTCTTGGTTATTTCTTTTAGGTAACTAGGGCCATGTCTCGATAATTTGTTTCCTTCGGTTTAAATGTTAAAGGCTTATTTCAGACATTACTTTTTCTTTCATCATGGATTTGTTTATTCCTTATTAAGACTTATTCAACACATGTTTCATCTTCTGCATTAGTTTCATATGATATGCTTTGATATGTCTTGCAAAGGGTTAGCTGAGGGCCACTCATGATTTCGAGTACCGTGTCTCAGCTAGACTGTAGATCTGGGTCGTGACACTTAGACTTAGGGTTTTTTCTGGCTTCTGGTGTATGGTGCAAGGGGACCACAATTGAGGGTCCCCTATAGCGTTAGTGAAGTAAAGGCGTCTGAGGCACTGCGATCACCAATGATTGTGACATTTTCGTCGGTGAGTAGTGCTCTACAATCTTAGCACTACTCCCGCATTCTCGATCCTAAACTGCCTAGTGGGACTTATTCACGGCACCTGTTCCACATTAACAAATCCCAATTTTGAGACCTAGAAAGAAACCAATTCAGGATTTATCCCATTTTTTTCATTTTCTCTTTTCTCAATCCCTTATCGCTTAGAGGAGGCGATTCTTGGGAGATTTTTTGTGAAAATTAGTGTGGGTAAGCTTTCTTTATCAATTCTTAGTTGATTCCTTCAATTTTTATCTTCTGAAAGCTCTTGAAATCATGACTTCAAAGTGGGTTTTTGAGGTTTTTTCTCGCAAAGTTGAAAAAATTAGTAAAACCTTTATGTGGAATCTGTTTATTGATTATTTTAATGGATTTTACAATCATGAACTCCTTTTCACTAGTAGAACTTGATATTCAACTAAAAATCTGATTTTAGCCTTTTTATTTCTAAATTTATTTTTGGACTATTTTATGCTGAGTTTCGAATCCTAGAAATATGGGTATCATTGCACTCCTTTTGATGAACTCTTTCCATTTTTTTTATAGTTGAGGTAACTCTTGTAACACTCCGAAAACTAGTAGGCTAAACTAGAGCTTAACATGAGAGTTAGAGTCGTAACATATCTCCCCATACCTAAAAATATAGGGTTTCATGTTAGAAAATCAAGGTACGACCCCCAAGGAGCAGCCATGGGTCGTTGAGAAGGACACTTAGAGGCTGCCTGAGCAGTGACCCATGGAGGGCACCCATGCCTCATGGGTCAGGACACACCTCATGGGTGAGGGGCATAAGTCAAGACTGCAAAATCAGGTGTCTGAACCTCCACCCGTGGTTCACCAACATGCCACATGGGTCCATCCACGGACCGTGGTCGTAGGGTTGTGGGTGAGGCCTGAAACTACCTTTTGGTAGTTACACTTAAGGGCATTATGGGTTTTTTTGGTTTTAATTAATATTAAGTGAGGTCATTTTATACTAATTTAGACTAACTATATGCAGTTTTAAGACCCCTAAATCAATTTATCTTCCTCATAATTCCAAATCCCAAAAGAAAACCCAAACCCTCTCCAAGAAATTCTCTCTCTAGAACTTCAAGGAAGAAGAAGAAGGGAGGTGAAGCTAGGGTTGAAGGAGTAAGGTTTTCTACTCAATTTCATTGGAATTAATAGCTAAGTTATGGTAGCTCTTCATCCATGGATAGAATTCATCTATGGAGTCCCTTCATAACTCAATTTCAAAGCTAGAAATTCCCCAAAAGCTAGTGCTTGACTACAAGTCATGGATTCCTTTCAAAAATGATTTTATTGATTTAGTTACTTTATATTATGATTGAATTGATGATTTGTTATGGTTTTATGTTGAAATACCCCAAGAGTCCTTGAAATCCCCATATTCTCAACTTATGACCTTGTGATGTGGGTGAATTGATGAAACAAGGATATTATGAGATTATGCTTGTAGTAATTGAGTTATTTGAATTATGTTATCATCCATGTCTAATGTATTAATTCTAGGTGTGTTTATGGAATATGATCTATGGTCCTTGAAGGGCAAAGTATCTGAATTATGCATGATTATGTGGTTTCTGTATATGCTTTACGAACACTTTGAGAGTAAGGTGAATATGATTATGATCTAGTTGTGTTGTTGGAGGTTATCCTCATGTACACATTTATGTATTAATATGATATGATGTGAAAGGTTTTCTCACAATATAATGATTCTAAGGTTGAAAGGCTATTCTCACCTATTGAATCTATGAGCTATATTATGAATTATGTTAGATTGAGTGTCAAGACATTCTTCCATGAAAATGAACTTAAGTCAATACTTAATATGTAATCCATGGGAATTAATGTTTAGCACCGAGTGCATATGAATATGACATGAAAGCTTATATCATAGTCCAGTCTGGCTTCCCTATGAAAGCTTTTACACTAGTTGAGTCTGGGTTTCCAAATGGGTTTCTTCTACCTTAGTTTAGTCCGGGTTCCCAAAGTATGTATCTCATGAGATGGAAATCTTCTACCTTATTTGAGTTTGGGTTTCTAGTAGCAATCTCCTTATCCCATAAATTATGTGCCCACATAGGCAATTAGCTAGTGGATTAATATTTGACATAATCAATGATGCTTCATCCGATTCTAAACATCAACAATCATTTAATAGTGATATAACCCAACTAGTGAGTTGGGGTCGAGTCCCAAGGGAGCAGTTAGTAGTCAAAAATCAAATAGAAAAGTGAAATTTAGTTTAAGTTAGTCATAGCTAAAAAATATTAACGAGGAAAAGCATAATGCAAGTCTAAGTTGACACGAATGTCAATTAACAACGGGGGGTTTGTAGCCAATTAGCAACTTAAAAATAGCAAATAGTATTGAAATACGAATAACGAGACGGGATTCTTGGCATGTGATAGGAATATGGGCTAAAGTAAACAACCGGGTAATTGCAATTATTGGGAAATTGCTGTAAATTGGTAATTAAGCTAGACTTTAGTGGGGGTAAATTTTCTCTAGAACAGTTTACCCCGAATCAAATCGGTTTCTCTGGAACACCAATAAACAGCCATTAAGAATAACCTTCGCTTTAATCCATTGACTCTCTTGAGCTAAACGTGTGGCAGAGGGTTTAGGATTCACTGTCTCGAGCTGAACCCATAACAACCCAATAACCACAGACCATCGATTCAGTTGTTTTGGTTTTAAAACCTCTCTCTCGAGCAAGCCAAAAACACGAAGTTAAGATTGTATTTGCAACTACAACCCATTAAATTAAAACACAACTACCAAAAAAAATCACCTTTAAATAGTAAATAAACTATTAATTAGCAATACCCAGCAGTAAATTCAACACATATTCACATAATCACACCCCAAGACTTTGGGTTTTAGCTAGACATAGTAAAGAGATAGAAATCGATACCAAAAATAGTTTCCATCAAGCGGGTACGATTGAAAATGTCTTTACACACATCTAAGATGAAGAATCTTCAATACCCACTTCCAATTTCTTGGAATTGGAAATCTTCAAATCCTCCAAGCTAAGGAACAATATCTCCAAAAAACTTTAAAAATTAAAACTGAATAATGTTTGATATCCTAAAATTGCATAGTACTCAAATACAAGTACAAATAAGTATTTATAATTGTCAAAAGGGTGCTGCGAAGGATCACTCGGTGCAGTTAGCCGGGATCACTGATCCACTCGGCGATTCGCCCTTTGGTATATTTCATCGCCATTTTTCTCTTGCCTTAGCATCTTCACGTTCTTTATCATTGGGCAATATAGCACTGCTTCGCGGAACTATTCGGTGACACGCCGACTGCTCCTCTTTATCGCCGACTTGATTTTCTCCTTTAGGGCATTGCACAATGGAATATTAGGCGATACTAAGGCCCTTCGACGACTCACCCAATGTGTTAAGTGATTCTCAGGCCTTCATCTCTTCGTTCTTTTAGCTACCTTGTTCCTTTTTGTTCGATACTGTTCATGTTTTGTCCCTAAGCCTAAATACCTGAAATTCAATGATTTACATCAGTTATTGAGTGATATACCGTGAGTTTATGATATTTTTAATACATTTCACTAAAGATTTTTTTGTGTCTAGGGCCAGTTTTTATTGGTATTAATGTATTTTTATCATGTTTTGCAGGAAATAAGTTCGGACGTGGAAGTTGAGAGACACAACTGAAGAATGTGCAAAAAAGGGCATCTACGGAAGTGAACTACGGACCATAGGTCCTATCATGCCCTGTAGATGGTAGACATAGATGGGCAGGGAAGGCTAAAGGAACATTAGGGAATTCTTGACCAAGTGTGGAACCACGGTTGCAAACGACGGACCGTAGGTCGAACTACGGACCGTCATGCAAGTCGGTCAAATGATTCAGAGAGGGGGTTCCAATACCTGATTTTGAATATTCTACGTATGGAGCTACGGAGGAGGATCCACGGAAAGTGGATTGAACCATGATTTGTACTGTTGATCCATCGATTGCGTCAGAGATGAAGATTTTTGAAGTTGGAAAATTTGCCTAAGTCCTGAACCACGGAAGGGACCTACGGACCGTAGGTCAATCCACGATCCGTAGGTCAGTGTCATAGATCAAATCTGCGTCCTAAAACATTATTTCCTTATCTCATTTCCTCTTTAGTTGGGACTTGTTCTTTACTATATATAGGGCATGTAAACCTCGTTTTTAGAGGTTAGACTTTATTACTTTTGTTCTAGTTTTTGTCTTTGGAGTTTAACTTGCAATTTTAGCAATTCTTGATTTCCTAAGTTCGCTCTGAAGATTTTGACTTTGAAATTCAAGTTGAGATTCTGGGTTTATTCTTCTCATTAGGTAAGTTCATGATTTCTTCATCTAAAAATATGAATTGTGTTCTTGCTACTATGGGTATGTAAATCCATAACTAGGGTTGTGGGAACCATGAGCGATTAACAAAGTATGAATAGTAACTAAGTAATTCTTGAATAGTGTTATTGCATGCGTTGATAATTCTTTCATTTAGAAGTCTTTTTAGCGGTTGCAAACGTTAGAACTCGCCTTGTTGCTACTTGCCAGACCAAGGAGGTAGGTAATAAGAAAAAAATTATCGACATAGATTTAGTGTGATAATATCTAATAGTATAATGTCAATTGGTGTGAGGGTGAAAATTAAGTCATACATCGATGTGATGTCTAATATGAGGTAAAGGTAAGGGCTAGTAAATTATACACACGTATCCGGACCAAGGTGCGGGGTAAAATTCTCTAGTTGTCGGACCAAGGAATTAGAGATACCTAACTTATCACTTTGCATGTAATACACTAGGAAAGGATTACTATTACTAGGATTACCGTGTTATGAGCTTATGGAGAACACGTACACCTTAGTTTCTCTCTCATCTTGATAACAACTAAAGTTTGAATCTTGCTCACTGATTGTTCACATAATTTCCAAAATTTGTTTCAGAAATCTCCCCCCTTTAATTACTTGTTTCGAAAGTACGTTGACTAAAAGAATATTATTGTAAGTTAAGTTTAAGTCTAAACCATATTTCTTGTGGGATCGACCCACAACCTCCAAGTTGGGTTCTTTACTTGATAACGATCGCTTATACTTCTTTAGGGAGGTGTAACTTGAGCGTATCAAATTTTGGCGCCACTGCCGGGGAATAAGGCTTTTAGATTAAGTTTAACTACATTATTGAACTTTAGTAAAATATTTCCTAATTTTACTTTTTCTTTTGTTTTTGTTTCTCTCAGGTCCCTACTCTAGTGTATGTCAAGTACACGGAGCCAAGGTGAACCACTTACTCCTTACGATCCAGAATTGAACAGAACTTTGCGAAGAATGAATAACCAAGGAGTCCCAGTCAATCTTATCGGAGGAAATTTAGGTAATGGAGTTGGGTTGCAACCTCCGAGGGTTGGTGATGATAATAATCCGGTTCAAGCTGAGAATCTACTGGGAGATGCATTGTGAGTACAGGATCCACCAGGACCAAGACTGCGTGATAACTATAGGGTCAACTTTAATGTCGCTGAATCTGAAGGACCTCTTATCCTACTCCCTCTACCTCCGAGGCATACATTTGTGGTGACCAGCAATTTGATGCAAATGCATGCAGCGAGGGGTTTGTTTACTGGTTTGGCATCGAAGGATCCACATGCGCACGTAGCCAAGCTGAGAGTGTTTGCAAAAGTTGTGTGGGTCGATCGGACTTAGACATAGATGTCATTAGATTGCGAGTATTCCCTCTATCATTGACTGGCGATGCTACTGTGTGGTTTACTGAGCTTCATTATAACTCAATCTACACATAAGAACAATTAACTGAGGTGTTCTTGACAAGATACTTTCCTCTGTCAAAGAAGTTGAACCACAAAGATAAACTCACCAACTTTGTAGCACTACCTGGAAAGTCTATGAGTAGTTCTTGGGACAGGTTCACTGCTTTCATAAGAGATGTTCTAAATCACTGCATTATGATGAATTGCTGAAGGAATACTTCTACCGAGATCAGAATGAAAATATTAAGACGGTGCTTGATACTATCGCTGGAGGTTCATATGGTGAGTGCACTTTTGAGCAGATTGCGGAGAAACTGGAGAAGATTTCCCGAAATAATAAAGTGTGGAGCACTAGAAAGTCAGATACTGGGAGAAACACATTTGCAATCCAAGCTACAACTAACTAATCTGCCGATGATATCCGTGAGGAGATGTGTCAGATGAGGACCGAACTGGGTTAGTGTTGAAGCATGTAAGCGGAGATACTGAAAAGGTAAATATTGTTTATTATTTAACTAGAAAACCACCACCAGTTGAGGAATGTTATTATGAAGAAAATGCTTATGCGGTGAATGATCAAACAGTTAGTTTTTTAGCCAACGCCCAAGATTCAAATACGGATAATTGGCGCCAAGGTCAAGGAAACCAAGGTCAGAACTATGGCAACTACAACCGAGAGGGTCATTATGTCTGGGATGGGAACTATAATCACAACAGTAACTACAATCAGAAAAACTATAGCAACAGAAACGATCGGGTTGGGCCTTATGTCCCTTCTCAAAATTGGGAATCTGGTAATAGGGAAGCTGGAGGTAATATGTCACGTATTAAGGATATGATGCAAAAGATGATGAACAAGTTTGATACGACTGATGAGAATGTGAAAGAGATGCGAAATGAGTTGTCTGGTATTGGTCAAAAAGTTGATGCCCATGCAGTGTCGATCAAGCATCTTGAGCGACAAATGACTCAATTTTCTACTGCAATAAATCCATGTCAACCTAGCATACCTCCTAACAACACCATCAAAAATCCAAGGAATGATGGGCATTGTATGACAGTCACTACTTGAGGGGGTAAGCAGCCCATTGATCCACCTATGTCGTCAGGGGTTGAAGTTGAGGCTAGTAAAAATGATGATGTGATTGAGGTAAATGGAGAGTCCGAGAATGTGACAGAGAAGGAAGCGGAGATAACTCAGAAAATTGTTCCCATGCCTAGACCTCCACCTCCTCTCCCACAGAGGTTAGTAAAGAAGACTAAAGAAGGAAAATACTGCAGGTTTATTAGTATGTTGAAGTAGTTTTCCATCAATGTGTTGTTGATAGAAGCTTTGGAGCAAATGCATGGGTATGCAAAGTTTATGAAGGACTTGGTGACTAAAAAGCGGGTCGTGAGTTTTGAGGATGATGTTAAGTTGGAACATTGTTGTGGTATTGCTACAAGGTCCCTTGTGCAGAAAAAGGAGAATCCTGGGCCTTCACTATTCCTTGTACCATTGGGTTTCTACATTTTGCAAAGGCGTTGTAGGATTTGGATGCTAGTATCAATCTGATGCCATTGGCTATTTACAAGAAGTTGTATTTAGGGGATCCAAAACCTACTGCGATGTGACTGCTTATGGGTGATAAAACTGTGAAGAAGCCCATTGGTGTGCTCTAAGATGTACTTGTGAAAGTGGAGTCTTTTATCTTTCCGATGGATTTTGTGATACTTGATTGTGATGTTGACTTTGAGGTTCCCGTTATCCTTGGGAATCCATTCCTAGCCACTGGGCGCGCCTTGGTTGATATGGAGAAAGGGCAGATGAAGTTCTGATTGAACAATGTAGAGGCAATTTTTAATATCTCTAGGTCCATGAAGTAGAGTAGTGAGCTCAAATCAGTATCTATGGTGACACATAATGTAGAGAGTGGTTCTGAGGTCATTGAAGATAGGTTGGGTGTTGATGCACTAGCAGAGGTAATGATGAACTTTGAGGGTGATGGTATTGAAGACTATGATGAATTGGTCGCTGTACTTGATAGGTTTGAATTTCGTTCATAACCAACGAGATTGGATTTAGACATGAAGAATCTTGATTCTCCACCTGCTAGATTGTCTGTTGAAGAGGATCCAAAATTAGAGCTTAAGTCTCTACCATCACATTTGAGGTATGTATTCTTGGGGAAAGATGGTAC
The DNA here is from genome assembly GCA_029582315.1 of Solanum tarnii x Solanum tuberosum. Classification (NCBI taxonomy): domain Eukaryota; kingdom Viridiplantae; phylum Streptophyta; class Magnoliopsida; order Solanales; family Solanaceae; genus Solanum; species Solanum tarnii x Solanum tuberosum. The sequence goes on along the minus strand of JAJONS010013866.1, from coordinate 9,455 downwards.
TTTATCGGTCATCATTGTGGCATATTTGAATGTGGCACAATTTGAGGCATTGGTTTCCGTGTTGAAGAGGTTCAAGCGAGCTATTGGGTGGACTATTGCGGATATTATTAGGATTCCTCCTGGTATTTTTTGTCATAAAATTCAACTCATGTCAGATCAGAAGCCTAGTATTTAGCACCAGAGAAGACTAAATCCGCCTATGCAAGAGGTAGTTAAGAAGGAAATCATCAAGTGGTTGAATGCTGGAGTTATTTATCCTATTGCAAATAGTAGTTGGGTGTGTCCTGTTCAGTGTGTGCTTGGAAAGGTGGGATTACTGTGGTACCTAATGAGAGAAACGAGCTTGTTTTGATGCGGCCCTTGACTGGATGGAGAGTCTGCATGGACTACCAGAAATAGAATGCTTGGATAGAAAAGGACCATTTTCCTATGCCGTTCATGGATCAGATGTTGGACTGACTTACAGGTAAGAATTGGTATTTTTTCCTTGATGGTTATTCGGGATAAAATCAGATTTCTATAGCTCCGGAAGACCAAGGGAAAACCACATTCACTTGCCCTTATGGGACTTTCGCATTCAAATGGATGCCATTTGGGTTGTGTAATGTTCCAGCGACCTTCCAGGTGTTGTATGATGTCAATATTTTATGATATGGTGGAGGATACTATTGAGGTATTTATGGATGATTTCTCTATGGTAGGCGACTCTTTCGATTGTTGTCTGGACCATTTGGTCGAGGTGCTTAAACGATGTGAAGAGTACAATCTTGAGCTCAATTGGGTGAAGTGCCACTTCATGGTGAAAGAAGGGATAGTTTTGGGTCATCGAATCTCTGAGAAGGGTATTGAGGTTGATAGAGCAAAAGGTGAGATAATAGAAAAGCTTCCACCACCTATTCTGTTAAAGGTGTTAGAAGTTTTCTTGGGCATATAGATTTCTATAGGAGGTTCATCAAGCATTTCTCCAAAATTCCACATCCATTGTGCAAACTGCTCGAAAAGGAGTATAAGTTTGATTTTGATGATGCTTTTCTGAGAGCATTTGGAGAGTTAAAGGAGAAGTTAGTTACTGCACCTATCATTATTTCACTGGGGACAACTGTTTGAGTTAATGTGTGATGCGAGTGGAGTGGTTCTTGGTGTGGTATTGGGACAGAGGCGAGAGAAGATTTTTCATCCAATTGACTATGCTAGTAAAGCTCTAAATGTGGCTCAAAAGAACTATACAGTGACTGAACATGAGCTTCTTACAGTGGTTTTCACATTCGAGAAATTCCAATCCTACTTGCTTGGTACTATTGTCATTGTGCATACTGAGCATTCTGCATTGAGGTATTTGATGGCTAAGAAGGATGCAAAACCGAGGCTGATTAGATGGGTGTTGTTGCTGCAAGAGTTTGACTTTGTGGTGAAAGATAGAAAGGGGATAAAAAATTAGGTTGTCGATCACTTGTCTAGATTGGAGGAAGAAGCTTTGCTCAAGCTTTGTGATAGGGCTGAAATTAATGATGCTTTTCCAGATGAACAGGTATTGGCTGCTTCTCATGAACTGATTCCTTGGTTCACGGACTTTGCTAACTACTTGGCAGGTGATCTCGTGCCATCAGATTTATCTTTTCACCAAAGGAAAAAAGTTTATGCATGATGTGAAGAAATTCTTTTGGGATGAGTCGTATTTGTATTGTAGTTGTGCTGATGGGATTATTCATCGATGTGTGCCTAAGGTCGAGGTGTTGAGTATACTAAAGGCGTGCCATTCATCGCATGTTGGTGGGCATCATAGTGGTATTCGGACTGCGCATAAAATCTTGTAGTGTTTGTATTGATGGCCTACCATCCACCAAGAGGCTCATGATTTCGCCAACCCATGTGACCGTTGCCAAAGAGAAGGAGGGATTTCAAAGAGGCAAGAGCTTCCTATGAATCCTATATTCGTGATAGAGTTTTTCGATGTATGGGGCATTGATTTTATAGGTCCATTTGTGAGTTCACATGGGATGAAGTATATTCTTGTTGCAGTTGATTATGTGTCGAAGTGGGTGGAAGCAATTGCGCTTCACAACAATGAAGGTAAAAGTATCACCGCATTCTTGAAAGAGAATATCTTCTCCAGATTTGGTACACCTAGGGATATTATCAGCAATGGAGGTTCCCACTTTTGTAATAAGTTGTTTAAGGCGCTACTTGAGAAATATGGTGTCCGCTACAATGTGGCCACTCCTTACCATCCGCATTCTAGTGGGCAAGTTGAAGTGTCCCACATAGAGATCAAGCAGATTTTGGCTAAGACTGTTAATGCTAATAGAACTGATTGGTCAGGGAAGCTTGATGATGCTCAATGGGCCTATCGCACCGCATTCAAGACTCCCATAGGTATGTCCCCCTACCAACTTGTATATGGGAAATCTTGTCATTTGTCAATAGAGCTAGAGCATAAGGCTATGTGGGCGCTAAAGAAGCTAAATTTGGATTGGGGCGCCACATCAAATCAGAGAATGAGTGACTTGAATGTGCTTGATCAGTTTCGCCTAAAATCTTATGAAAGTTCAGCCTTGTACAAGGAGAAAATAAAGAAGTATCATGATCAAAGGATTAAAAATTGAGAATTTGTTGTGGGTGATCTTGTGCTTCTATTTAACTCTAGGTTGCGCTTGTTTTCGGGCAAGCTGAAGTCCAAGTGGACTGGGCCATTCTTAGTCACACAAATTCTCCCACATGGAGCAGTGGAGCTTAAGAATAGTGAGGGAGCAAGGTTTAAGGTAAATGGGCAATGGATCAAGATCTATCTGGGAAACGCGAAAAGTGTGCAAGAAATTGTTGAGGCCTACTATCTTGATGAAGTCTGAGTAATCAAAAGGCCTGCATCGTGCCGCGACGTTAAATCAAGTGCTTCTTGGGAGGCAACCTAGGATGTACAATCTTTCCAACCATAGGTTCTTCTTTTCGGTTTAGTACTTTTCTTTGTTTATTTGTTTTTTTGTATTCCTTTAGATATGTGCTTTATTTTTGTTTTAGTGTTGGCTAGATATAGCATAGGGTCCGTGTCTAAAAAGTGTCCATAAAATGTAAAAAGAAAGGCCTAATGGTTGCTACATGTCAGGAGCTAAAAGAAAAAATCTGCAAAAAAGGTTTGTGCCCAGTTCTACGGACCCTATTGACGGTCTTTGGTTCATTCCACGGACCATGAATGGCGTCTGTAGATCCCAGGTAAGACTTCTAAATTTTCCCAAGTGTAAAAGTTACCAACGGACCCCATTTACAGACCGTAGGTCGACCCACAGATCGTAGACAGGGTCTCGTGGGTCCAAACCCTAGTTCTGCCTGACCCGACCCGAACCTCTTTTAAATAAAACCCCCAATTTTTAAATCATTCCCCACTTTCCATAATTTCCTCCTAACCGTTTCTAAACCCCTCAAAATCCTAGAATCCCTCCATATTACCACCATTCCCCCATTAATCTCTCTATATTCATCCTCCCATATTCCCAATTAACTTTCCTCTCTTCCAAATTCCTACAATCCAAATTCCCCAGAGGTTCCGGTATCCGGGTTTGGTACGAAAGGCGAGTTAGAAGTTGTTGGAAGTCTAGAGTCATCACACAATCACCCATTTCCTTTACCTGTAAGGTAATCGAATTTCCCTTCAATTTGAACTCCAGTTCATTGTTGTTACAGAAAGTCAGGAAGTAGCTCTTGACCTTAGGTAGTTTTTGTATGAAATTGCATGTTAAACTAAAATTAGAAACACCCTTGAGATGATAGATTGTGATTGTGTTGTCCTTGTAATGTGTAAAAACAGTGTAATAAGAGTCTAAATGCAAGTTTCGACTTAGGGTTCCTAGCTTCGTATGCAATACCTGTTGAAAATTGAGTAATTGGAACCCTTGGGATGACAAACAAGCATAAAATTATGTTGAAATGCATAGTTAGGCTAAGGTCCATGCTCTGAATTGATAAAACTTGGTTTCGTAGTGAAGAATGTCTAATACCTAGCACAGACTGTATCCACGAGACCCCATCTACGGACTGTAGATCAGTCTACGGACCGTAGATCAGTCTATGGACCGTAGATGAGATCCATGGTCTATGGCACAAAGAAATTTCACTAAGTGTGGAACCACGGAGGTGGACTATGGTCTGTAGGTCAATCTGCGAACCTCTCTGCATATCCGTGGTTCCCATCAGAGCTCAACTCTTTGGGACTTCTGACCTACAGAGGGGATCCACGGACCATAGTGTGTCTATAGTTCATATTGGTACTAATTCTTCCCCCACAGATAAAATGGCCCCAAAGAAAGCTATAGCCGTCAAGGGTAGATCAAATTCAACAGCTCCTACCCGTCGGCTAATCGACGAGGATATTGATGTTGCGAAAGACCCCGAATATGTCCCCCCTACTGGAAGGACATCACCCACAGCACCCCGGGCTACTCGGAATCAAGCCAAGAAGGTGGTCCCGAACATAGTCACTACCTCCCAGTCTGATGAGGATGATACACTGATCGGGTCACCGGCTAGGTCTGCTTCTGGTTATGAGTCAACCTCTACTGCAGGGTCTGCTTCTGGGTCCACCACATGCTCGATTTCACATGGCCAAGCTGTCTCGTCTAATGAGGCTACTAGTTTGGGGGGGTGGGGTATAAGTGCCACAAAACAATGACTTTGCTCCGGTTTCTAATAAGCCCAATAGATGGTGCGTGGAGAGACAATTGTAAATCTACAGGGATGCCAAGATATTGAATGAAAAAGAGAAGATGGCCCGGCCATTCACAGAGGAGCGCAGAGTTCTCACGGGGAGCCTACACACTGTACCTGACATCCATCGGCTCTTTCAACATCATAAGTGTGAGTGGATGGGTAAGGAACTAGGAACATATAGAGAGGAGATCGTGAGGGAGTTCTATGCTTCCAACGTAGCCACTCTTCGAGGCTCTATTCACATAAATGCCAATCCCAGAGCCCCGACACCACTCAAGGCTACACTAGTGCGTGGGTTTTCTGTGGACATCTCTTAGAACACCATTCGCCGGTTCCTTTACGGCCATAGCCCTGGCAACACTTGGGCACTCAATACGGTCGAATTTGACTACAGATGGGATATTGTGTGGGGAGGGGTGTTCCAGTGGAGTGCCGAGAAAAGGGAGATTGTATTACACTAGCTGTCTTGTTATATTTCTACTGACGGAGAGCAAGCCGATTGGGTCACCACTCCGGCCTTAAGCATCAAGAAGGACACTCTCACATTTGTGGCTATGTTTTTCTGGTGGTTGGTATGGAATTGGGTTTCTTCCACGAAGGCTGATAATGTACTCTCGCGGTTATGGTAGTAACATTGCCTGCGGGATTTGAGATTGACTTTGCCCGCATAATTGTTGCGGAGATTCATAAGAGGGCTTTCAAGGCCTCCACCACCTACCCTTTTCCTTGCCTCATCTTTTAGTTATGCAGGGACTCTAGAGTGCCAATTTGGCATTGTGACAAGTTGATCCAGGCAATGGGGACCCTCGATATATGCCTGATTCAGGATGAGGCGAATGTGGCGGCACCATGCTGAGAGCCGCAGGTCGATATACCCTTTTTGGGAGCAGATTTAGTAGATGATGTGGAAGAGATGCAGGGTGATGACCTTGCTCCTCCAGCCACACTAATGATGCCCCGGCTTCCCCATCTCAGGCGGCTAGTCAGGCCCTTAGCTCGTTCAGAGTCACCCCGCCTTCAGGAGCTGCTCTGGTGCCCTTGGCTCGTGTTCAGAAATTGGAGGCTCAGATGGCCACACTGCTTCATCATGTGAAGCCATGGATGCAGAAGTCTATTGTAGAGTCTAAGGTTAGAATAGAATGGAGGATGGAGACCATGATGGACCAGAAGGTCCAGGCCGTTCATAAGCGCCTGGATGCCTTCGAATAAAGAGTCCTCACACTACCAGGCCCCATCAAAAATCTCTCCTCTATCTGAACCGAGTTGGACAGTCTTCGGGCAGACCTTGATGCAATCTTAGCCCCTCCCACAGATGAGCCAGAGTCTGCACCTACTGCAATGGCTGATGACACCTTGCTTGATGCCTTATTCAGCGATGACATAGCACAGCCCGAGCCCACCCGTGCTCGATGAAAGAGGCACCACTCTAGTCACGTTTCTGACACCACTTAGGATGCTCGAGCTAGGAATGCCAGCAAAATGAGCAGGCTTTCCATTGTAGATGAGAAGTTGCGCCAGAAGAGGGCTCGTAAGAGTATTATTGGAGCCTCAAGTTCTAGGCCCACCACTGAGGCGATGACTGTCGTGGGAGATGATGTTCGCACCACTGATGGTGTAGTTAGAGTGACTGATAGCATTACTGATGGTGTTGTGATAGATGGCGTGGGCACTACTTAGGGTGACCCAAGTGTTGTTCCAGCGGGATCCGGGAAACCGAACCTACCTGCTTGTTGAGGTCTTCGGCGCATATGCGCCACAGGTTTGCTTCACCTTCACCCTACTCTTTATTGCTTGTTTTTGTGCATTAGGGACAATTGCACTCTATTTTGTTGGGAGTGGGGTAAATGGATTGTGAGTGATAGGGTGAAGTCTTTGTAACCCAACTCATAATCCTCTCTTAGGGTTTTCTTGCTTGTGTTCTTTTTTCCCAAGAGAGTGTTTAATTTCTGTTGAACTGGCATGTGTTAGGATTGTATGTGTAGAAGCATGAGAAAGAATGAAGCATGATGGCATAATTAAGAAATAAAAATGATACCCGTCCAAAATTTATAACATGTGCTAAAATCTATAGGCTAGAATGAGTTGAATGTGTTGGTTCTAAGTATGACATGATAAAGAACCAACTTGATCTAATGACTTAAGCTAAAAACTTGAACTGGGTAATCTGATAATAAAACTATGTGCCAAGAGTGTGTGAGAATGGTTGATTGTTCAGACAGTTTTGTGCCAATCTAGAACTTGCCCCATTGGTCCTGCTAAGATAATCTAGGCTAGAAGTTAGGAAGTGATCATAGGCCATTGTTCAAATTAGTCCACTTAAGACAAAAATGATCTAACCATATGATAGCATTATTCCCTTTTGATCCAACTATTTGAGCCTAAAATTAACCAATTCTTTTGATTCACCTAACTCACATTCCCTTAAAACATTGTCTTGGCCCCGGTCCCTCCTTGGACATGTGCACCTTGACTTAGGCCAAAAGCCTAAGTTGAGGGTGGCTAACCCCAAAAGTTCCGTGATCTTGGCCCTGGTCTGACATCGGACATTGTGCACCTCAACTAATGCAAAATGCATAAGTTGAGGGTGGCAATGAAAAAGGAAACCAAATGGAAAAAAGTGTATGAAAAGAGTTTAGTGTTGAAAAGAGAAAAAGTATGAAAGAGGATGTGACTTTGTGCAAAAGAAGAAAAATAAAAGTGTTGAAATAAATAAAAGAAAAAGAAGAAAGTGAAAAATAAGAGTAAAAAAAAAGTCAAAAGTCACATCCATGTTGCAAAGAAAGAAGGGAAAGAAAGTTGGATGAAAAGTTGTCAAAAATAGGTCAAGGAAGAGGTAAATAGCCTATGTAATGTCAAAGAGGGTAGAAAGTCACTAAAAAGTACCTAAATGTACCACACCGAACCCCGAGCCTACGTTACAAGCTAAGAAAAGTCCTATAGTGATCCAAGCAACTAGTTTGTAGAGTCTAAGCAGTGAAAATAAGGGAAAGCCTATGGTATTGAGCACTCATTGTATTTGAAATTACTTCTGAGCATGAGTGTTGAATGAATTCTTGTACTCAAAATCATATTCATTGTGTGGAAAAGGGATTTCGTTTGAAGTAAGGGCACTAGTTACATTGTCGGAAAGTTGGTACCTTGGTGATAGCAAAAAAATGTATGTTGTGTGTTGATTGGTCGATCTTTGTCATATTTTGATCCGCATGAGTTAGCTTGTTGAGTCTAAGAGAAAAGAGTTGCACTCAAAAAGAGAGTCGGGATAGAGAGCCATGTGATTGCTTGATCTTGAATGCTTGCTTCTATACAAGTGTCGCGTAGAGTCTTAGTGTGTCGCTTGAGGACATAGAACGAATTTAAGTTGAGGGTGTTAATATACCATGAGTTTATGGTATTTTTAATACATTTCACTTAAGAGTTGTGTGAGTCTAGAGCCATTTTGTATTGGTATTAATGTATTTTTATCATGTTTGTAGTAAATAAGTTCAGACATGGAAGTTGAGAGACACAACTGCAGAATGTGCAGAAAAGGGCATCTACGAACGTGAACTACGGACAATAGGTCCAGTCACGCCCCGTAGATGGTAGACATAGATGGGAAGGCAAGGCTGAAGGAAAATGAGGGAATTCTTGTCCAAGTGTGGAACCACGATTGCAAACAACAGACCGTAGGTCAACCTACAGGCCATCATGCAAGTCAGTCAAATGATTCAGAGAGGGGGTTCCAGTACCTGATTTTGAAGATTCTAAGTTTGGAGCTACGGATAAGGATCCACGGACCGTGGATTGGACCACGGTCTGTACTGTTGATCCGTCGATTGCGTCAGAGATGAAGATTTTTGAAGTTGGAAAATTTGCCTAAGTCCTGAACCACGGAAGGGACCTACGGACCGTAAGTCAATCCACGGTCCATAGGTCAGTGTCATAGATCGAAACAGCGTCCTGAAACATTATTTCCTTATTTCATTTCCTTTTTATTTGGGACTTGTTTTTTCTATATATAGGACATGTAAACCTTGTTTTTAGAGGTTAGACTTTATTACTTTTGTTCTAGATTTTGGCTTTGGAGATTAACTTGCAATTTTAGCAATTCTAGATTTCCTAAGTTCGTTTTGAAGATTTTGGCTTTGAAATTCAAGTTGAGATTTTGGGTTTATTTTTCTTATTACGTAAGTTCATGATTTCTTCATCTAAAAATATGAATTGTGTTCTTCCTACTGTGGGTAACTAAATCCACAACTAGGGTTGTGGGAACCATGAGCGATTAACATTGTATAAATAGTAACTAAGTAATTCTTGAATAATGTTATTGCATGCATTGATAATTCTTTCATTTAGAAGTCTTTTTAGCGGTTGCAAACGTTAGAACTCGCCTTGTTGCTACTTGTCGGACCAAGGAGGTAGTTAATAAGAAAAGAATTATCAACATAGATTTAGTGTGATATTATCTAATAGTGTAATGTTAATAGGTGCGGGTGAAATCTAAGTCATACATCGATGTGATGTCTAATATGAGGTAAAGGTAAGGGTTAGTAAATTATACACACGTAGCCTGACCAAGGTGCGGGGTGAAATTCTCTAGTTGCCGGACCAAGGAATTAGAGATACCTAACTTAACACTTTGCATGTAATACACTAGGAAAGGATTACTATTACTAGAATTACCGGATTATGAGATTATAGGGAACACATACACCCTAGTTTCTCTCTCATCCTGATAAGAACTAAAGTTTGAATCTTGCTCACTGATTGTTCACATA